>DWEG01000065.1:0-14555 GCA_018245845.1 Apyrrothrix hygieia | reverse complement strand
ATTACAGATCTAGTTAAAGATTTCAATTTCCAACAGTAAATCGACTATACAAACTTCCTAAAAATAACGTTACAAAACCGTTACTAATATTATTGCAGTGTTCACATTTAACATCGTCTGATTGAATAATAACAGTCCAGATGAATAAGTACTTGCCAGCTGTAACTAACACGCCCTTACAGACTAAACAAAACAATATATTAATAATTAAAATTATTTTTCGCGCAGGCACTAGTCTCACTATTACAGTACTATATCAGACGATATCAGAAATATTGTAAAATTATTTAGACGACCACCGATTTCTCTCACGTTTACTTTAATTACTAGGCACCTCCAATATCTAAACGTACCAGGTCGAGAATTAACGACAGTAACACTTATTCTTAGAGTACACGAAGACACATTTCAATCGCTATTTTCAAAGGCGTCTATCCGAACGTGCGTACTACATGCGCGTGCAGTGTACATATACAGTGAGTTACAAACGATGTAAATAAATTAGCTAAACTGCAAACTCTATGTGAATAAGTGTTTTATTTCGTATGATATGAAAAGTCGTTTGTGTGTAATTTTGTAATCTACATCTCAACAAGGCCCTAAATAAACAATCATTAAATTGCTAACTCCATGTAGTCCTTATTTCATAACGTTTAGAATTTATTAAATGCTTATTGATCGCACTGAAGTAACTTGGTTATTGGTAACTAAATTTGTTTGTTACAAAATAGATGTCTTGTAATGTCAATAATAAAAAAACGGTTATTAACAATCAAAAATATAACACAATTAAATCAATAAGTAATAAAGAAGGAGAGGATAGCTTTATATTTTTTATTCTTGGCGTTTATAAAGGTCGTCACAGACGCAGCTATCACATACTTATATGACAGTAAATAATACAGACGGCAGCTATGCTATATATCTTCGCGGTCATCATCTGCGCAATAATGTCTTCCAATACCACGATACATGTCTTGCAATGCCTGTCCACATTTCTTGACGAAGTAAGAAACGCACATATATTATAGCTCTGACCGGTCACTCGGGCGTTATTATAAAAACTACATTATAACATATCATATACCTTGATATATTATAGGTACGTCTGTGACGCCGCGCCTCCCGATGTTTGGTCATACAAAACATCTAACCATTATTTGTGCCACAGGACTTATCTATTGAATTGGAAATTATCTAATCTTCCAAGACAGATGCAAGACAAAACTCATTTCTTGGGGTAAAATGTGATAACTGATCTTACAAAATATGCTAATTCCCTTCATATTGTAAAGCAAAAACGACATCTACTTGCATATATTCAAATGTACCAACCAACCAACTCTACTACCAATCAACCAAATAGCAATCGCGCGATAAACAAGTACATATTGAATGATGTAGTTGCCTGAATACACTGCATGCCTGTTCTATAACTTTTCATATTCCAATTAAATGTTAACACTTTTATGATGTCAAAACCGGCCAAATTAAAAACCAATATCAAAATAAAATCAATTTAGTTGTATTCATTACTTGAAAAATATCTCGCATTAAGATAAATATCTGACACTAGGCGTGGATATAATTACTTATACGTAAAAGATGAAAACGCAAAATAAACAGAAAATCATTTTGTAAGGTTAATGTAATCAATAAAAAGGTACGGTAAAAATATTTAGAACTAAAATCAAATGTCTTTTACACTACACATGTTGCAACAAAGTAAAACAATGTCATTCCGCCAGTCGTGCAATTATAGCAGGCATAGCAAGGGAGGTAGGGCGGCATGAGACGCCTACTTTAGAACACTAAATCAAAATCTACAAAATAAATATGTAGATACTTTGTTTACACGTGTTCAAATAAAACTATTGTCATATTTATTACTGTTCTACCAACATACAATAACTGAAGGCTGAAGAAGAGTTTAAAAATAATACTATACGTTCACGGTGATATCAAAATACCAATATCAGGACGATATTGGTGACGCCGTAATATTCAACGAGATTCAACAATCTTGAAGCCTAATCTAGCGAAACGCATGGATATCTGAACAAATCGAAATCTTAAAATAGATGCAGAGGTAAATACACGTAATTATCATAAATTAACATTTAAATTTAGTACACAATGAATACTGTATGATACACATGCAAAATATCTTAAAAATAATTATTCAAAAACTAAACATAATGACTTAATTAGCTAATATCTTCTAAACATGGCACAGATTTTTGTCAAACGAAATATGGACGTGCAATTCCTTTTACCGTGTCATCTTGTTATACGCCTGTTCAATGATTACATAAGGCATTAAATGTTTCCGTTCCCGAAATAAATAGTCCAGAGCATGAGTCGTACAGATAACGTGTACGAAAAATGACAATTACAATACACAAACTACCCATTGTCGGTGTAAAATAAGTTATAATCTTGATTTTTAACGACCATGAACTCAATTAAATTTCTTAATGTATTATACACCATTTCTTTTCAAAACGTCTATCAGCTACAACATTATATTTGTCTTACTAAATTCATACACGAATTCAAATGGATACAAGAGGTATTCAAACAACAATTATTATCATCGAAACGGCTATTACTCGAAATATTTTAATAACTCCTCGAATTATGTTAACTTTCTAACGCATTTAAAAGTTCAGTTAGGACCTCAGCACAAAGGATATTTTTACCATCGGCAATTCTCGATATATGGATAGCATTGATGCTACATCGAGTTTCGCCGATACTGCGGTAGGTCGGTTCTGGTATCCTTTTGATTTTTTCCGGTAGCCAAACTACCAAACACTCATTCAACGCCAGTCTAAGCTAGAAATCGCTGCAATTTCTCTAAAACTATAAAGGCACATAATATTATGTATTTGTGCGCAGAAGTGTAGTAGGCTAAGCAGCTGCGACTGGCATTGGAATGTGTGCGGAATGTAGCGTTTAGTTGCTACATGGAACGGCTTAACGTGTACAAGATGTAGCATCCAGTCGCTGCATGCTGCATCTAGATTCCAAAAATCAGCTAATTCGTCTATCGCCAATGATAAAAAGCACCTGTGCTGGAGCCTTCAATCAATTTCTGACACTGATTCTTGTGACAAAAATCCACTTACTAGAAATCTTATCTAACGCTAGGCACTCTCAAAATTTGAATAACATTCTTATTATCATGCATATTATCGAGGGCAAATTACCTTACAATAAACTATATAATGATTATTTTACAACTAATTCCTTGCTTGTAAGTCAGAGAGGTGTAAAAAGCTCCCCGGAGTTTTCTAAGTCAACGGTCTAAAGAAATTACATTACTAAACTCTTAACATTTTAATTCATGTCAATAACAAATAAAAAGTTACAATTGTGAGCATCACTTGTGAGTTTAAAAGACCCTGTTTCAGAAACAAACTCCAATGTAATAATAATTAATGGATATCATATTTTCTTTGTTAAATATTCACGTCCAATATAAAATTATTTATGGCTTACTATACTTTAGACCCAAAATCTATCCCGGCCTCGTTAATTCAGTTATATTGCATATTCGTTAAATTTTTATTTATAAAGCTGAACACAATTATAAACGTGAACTACTCATACAAGTAGATAGTATATCTACAGAAACGTGCCTATAATTCTACACTCATACAAGACGTCAAGAAACTCGGGTGCACCGAAGTGACCTGTCACATCTACCGCTAATAGTCAATGTTAAGAAATATTACAAATACAGTTGGTAACAGGTATACATTAACAATACACGCTTACATCTAAAATTTTTCATACTACAGTTAGACTGACTTTATTGCGGATCTCACTGTTTGTTAGCAGCATTCTTTTACAATGCTACGTAAATGAAACACATCGTCGTTACACCGAACCTCAATAACCTACTAGAAGCGCTTCCGATTATCACTTAACTAAGTCACGTACAAATATCGAAAATGTACCGCCCAAGGCTCGTTCCAAGGCCGTTCAAATCTGAGCATATGTCCGGGCATATTTACATCACGTCGTAGATATATAAACAGGCCGAATTTTCTTTATAACTGCTAGTATTTAATAAATGTAGTTAACTTTCATTAGTACTTCACACATTGTTTAGTCGTCAGGCGTTTTTCGCACAGCAGACCTGGGAATTCAATTTAATATCAGCGCTATTTCGCTGAGAATTAGCGGTACGAATCGAAACAGGCTAGAAGGCACTTAAAATCTAACAGTACGACGTAATTCGAATTTGAGTTAAGAGTAAATCTCCATCAATTTACAGTAGTGCTGTGGAAATCGCCTCGATAACATGCTCTTACATCAACTCTGTGCTAGTATCGAGCCTCTGAATGTCTTCGGGTGTGACTGTACTATTTTTCCGTTTATCATAACCAATAAATCGCAAATTAATCGTATAGCATCCGATATATAGTATCTAGCACCGAACGCTAATGGCTCCACTGAATGTATTTTTTTTTTAAATTACTAAGCAAATGCAGATACTGTGAGGAACACCGTTTAAAACATTGCACTTAAAAATTTGCGCATCACCTTACGCTGCGATATTCGCGTTTTTCTCTACTGCCTCTTTTGCCCATACAATTTTAAAATGCCACGTAAACCATTTCGAACTTTATGTAAATAAATTTCCGTCGGAAGCCCATTATCATTCTGATTGTATCTTAACTAGTCGTGGTGAGATGGCGTATATTAGGGACCCCTTGACCGGAAAACACTAGCTGCTACATCGTCTGACGTCAAGCGACAACGTGCGCATTATGGAGCTCCGAGAAAACGTTGCAATGACAACACACAAAGGTGTTTAGATACGGTCCTTAGTTTTAAGGGTCATTTCAAATACATCGGCTGTGAGAGCAGAGCACCTTTGATAGCAGTTAAAACAGAACATTGGCACATTTCAATAAAGTATATTTTTACAATGGTTTTATGACAAGAGGCTGCTCGAGGGCTGTCACAAAATTATTACAATGTGTAACTGAACTTTATTTAAATCTGCTAAGTTGTGTTGATGATGATGTTAAAGTTCTATTGATTGAAATGATCCATTTCAAAGGACCCATAATGATACATCTGCCCTAATAAATAGAACAAAACTTTTATTCTATAATAAACACAGATATTTGTTGGCGGTGGAGACATCGTACCATTAGGTATAATGTTTGCATGTTTTCTACCTCTTTGTCACCGGCCACTATAGCTAGGGGAGCAAAATGTTCACTGCGACCTTCACGTAATTTATTATATTTTATAAAACAATACACTTAAAAATAAAAATTCATCAATTAAAATTTTTTCAAAAATAGTTAAAATGTACATGCATTCATTCAATAATAATTGCAAACGTTGAGTTATTTTTTTAATCATCATAAAAATGAGATTCTAATTATTTGAGTATATTGCTAAAGTTCTAAGCCTGCTATTATTGTCGATATTAATAGTGGTAGATATCGTTGTTCATGTTGCATTATTTAAAAAAACACGAATAAAATCGGCTAACGTTGCTCCACTGAAAAAAGGAGTACCCTCATTCATATCAGTGGAGTTAAAATGTAGCCATATCTTGTTTCATAGTAATTCATAATAGTTTCAACAGTTTTTCAGACAGTAACAAATTCATTGACTAAGTTCATATAATATTTTTTATTGTTCTTATAGAAAAATATAAAACGATGTATATTTCATGTAGTATATAACAATATTTCAATTATAAAACGCCATACTCTAAAAAGACATTATAGGCACTTGGAGTGCAACATATGTTACAACGGAACGAATAATTCAATTAATTACCAGACAATAACTAACTTTTACTACAATAAAATCATACTGATTTTGAAATGCTTAAACATACCAATACGAAAATAAAAATGCTAGGTTGCTAATATTTGGAACATTCCTTGTGATTAAAGCAGAATTGATAAAAAAATACATTCGTAGTAGTTGTATTAACAACGACGTACATCCGTGTTGCAATTAATTAAAAACCGTTACAATTTAAAATATGGCCACTACATTATTTTCAATGTGGTTGGTTCCAAATTTGGAAGGCATTTAAGGGAAATTTTAATACACAATATTAACAGAATAAAACATTATAATCTAAATGTCGAATATCGGAAAATATTTAGAATGTCTTTACAAAATGCTCGAAAACGGGTGAATGTCATGCCAATAGAAAGAACTGGCTTGAATCAACTTGAATGTAACGAAAACTTCCGATTACGTAACTTCCACGCTTCTAGAACATACGACGCGTTTTACTGAGTATTCTAAATATGAAATGTTTAGTCTCATGACGTGTATCCGACTTCAGATACATTATGTATCCTTTGTAACATATTCATTGTTTTTATAACAGCTTTATTTCTTACACGTGTTCAGCATATTGATCGATTTGTCGCTAGGAGTACCTACGTCTGTGAATTTAAAAATGTAATTTAGGCCCTCATCGTTATAAATGTAAACGTAATCAACTGTAACAGTTAATTCAAAACCGTTTTGGAAGCAACATTGGTGTAAAACTAAACGGAGATTCAAACAACAAACTAAATCCTAATAATAATGCGATACATTATAAAACTTGAAATCCTTGTCAAATTTGCGGAATGTTCTTTACAATGCAATAATTGAGTTTTATATTGTATATCGAATATTTTTGAGAGACGTGAGACTGTGGCCAGTTTTTTAAAGAGAGTGAAACAGCAAAAGATTTTAAGGCAATCAATTTGAAACGAAACTGAGCATGCACATTTGTAAAATAACTTTTTTTACCTCGGGTGGTACAGTTATTCAAATCAAATTCAATGTTACTTTTCAGAACGAGCAATAACAACTCAGAAATTACGCTCTAGTACTTTAAAAACTAACGAAGTTAATAAAATGAGATTCGTTATCAAATGTAGCAGTTGTTTCCAGTCTACGAGTCCAATAGAAACTTAATCGTTGAATATGCAAGTTGCATTAAATTATTTATTCAGAGTCATGTCATGCTATATATTTCGGTTATCGAGAACAAGATAAGGATTATAAAATCCCAACATATATAAACATTAAAAAATAACACAAGAGAACATATTTACTAAAGTGTAAAAATATTATTCGACGCCGGAAAACCAACCAGCGCGTGGGCCGTGTCATATCTTTCAGTTATACAATGTCACATACAATTGTTTCGGCGCCATAGAGACGTCACTATTACCATGTTACATGTCACTCAAATACATTCCGAGAATCATCGACATTATACCATCACTTTTATACTTTATTACAAACGAGAGTTTAATACTGATGTGACATATTGGTAGTTCTATTAATGAAGAAAACAACAAAGCAAAATAATATCTGTTTCAGCAATTCCAGATCAAAGACACGAAAAACAGCTAGGCTATTTCAGATCGTAAAATTCCGAATGAGATTCGACGAACCGATGGGTTATAATCCTGCCGGAGTCCACCACCGGCGTTAGCAGCTCCTCGGATGGCACTTGGATTCTGATCCTGTTGTCCGACGACATGTTAGTGGACCCGTTCGTCGTATAGAACCCTAGAGAGACGGGCTTGTGGTGTTCTTCGTACTTGTACTTGGCGGGGCTGCTGGCGGCGTGCAGGCGCGACGGGCTGGCCGCCAGCGGGTTGTACGTGACGTGGATGCGCACCACGTCCTCTGACAGCGGTGAAGCGGAAGGCGGGTACGGCGTGCCCCGCGGCGTGGACTGAGCCGTCGGCGCCATCTGGATACTCATACCGCAAATCCCCGAGCTGCAATTCGAAAAGAAAAACAGATTGTCAGTTGACCTTGAGTCTTGAAACGAATCGTATATATAAAACGAATCCTAGCTTCCACATATCAATATTTGCTTCATATATATTTTATTATGCAAAATTAAAATATTAATAAATATAAAGATTTTATTCAACTACTATATAAGGGAATGACTAAGGAATATCAACGTAACCCGCAATTGTAAAGTGTTAGTACACTAATATGCAAAGTTATGCATTTCACTTGTACTTTCATTTGTACTTCTTTACACATCCAGGCTGCCGCGAACTATGAGAAAAACGAAGGAGGTATATTTATCTGTCCTAGTTATTATCACTATTGCAAATATCAATTTGTTGGCGCTGCGTGCGAGAACAGTTATCGGCGACACCTATCATGTCTTACAATTATTGCTCAGGAATACGACCATGATGCTGTACCAGTGATAGAAACGAAAACGGCAACACCATCGGCCAAGCAAAAACGCAAAATAACATACATACTCATGATCACAGTATTGGACAGCAAACGAAGAAAAAGATTTCCAATGGTAAAAAACAGTAAATAATAATATTTGATGATACGATGTAATGTTGTCATGTTTAATTGGTGCAGCCAATTACGTGGTATTGATTGAATAATAGTCGTAGTTTGACTAAGATTAATTAACATGGTTATAAAGTTAAGTTGTATCGCGTGTCGTGTATAACTGCAATACGGTCGTATTATCAATGTATGTATACTCTATGAACACGTGAGCGTACTGCGCAGTACGCGGCGTACTGTGCTACGCGGCCGATTTGTAAAACGCACCACGTGCTTTAGCCAGAATTTACACGCTAATCTCTTCTTTCTTATCACACTAAATAGGACAACTAGTACTGGCTAAGCAAACAATTTCAATTTGCGAACCCTTCTAATTGAATTTATAATTTCATTTCATTACATAATTCTGCCAATAATGAGGCTCGATTGACAAATTCCAGTTACTATATTTAAGATAGTTTATTACTTTACAATTATCAAAAATACTTAATGTACTATTGTAATATTATGAAATAAATGAGAGGTCGCACCGGTAGTGTACCGGTTTTAGAACACACCTAATGCCTGGATTAGCCAAGCTGTTACTCAGAACTGTCCAGGTGAAACGTACGAGTGCTGCAATCCTCTGCCTACCGCTTCGGAGAAATACATACGTGGAGTTATATTACGTATGCACACTGCATTAGATTTAATTAACCATTTTGTTAGAGCAAATAAATTAGTTTTGTATGTTAAACCCAGTTACTCTCTATTCTCAACTGCCGATGATCGTGTTGGTTGCAAACTCGACTGCCGAGGTCTTGGGTTCAAATGCCAGGTCAAGTAATATTGGATTGTTCTAAAAATTGGAATTTCTAGTAGCGGCTCGGAGTCTGGAGTTGTGCCCGGTGTATGGCAATAGACTCACCACCTATTCCATATTGGGACATAAACGTAACTGGTGAAAGGTGGGAGTATACTACACTCCTCTGCCTACCTCTTCGGGGATCACAGGCGTGAGGTTACGTCATCATTAATTCACATTCCATATTCATAGTTGTCTTTTGATCACCCAAAGTTATATGGGCAGGGCCGTGGACATAGGGTACGTCATATTGTGGATATGAATATTTGTTTCACGCGTTAGTCGAAATATTTATGGATTAGGATGTTGTACACAAGGAATCCTTAATTTGCCAATAAATTTGAAACGTTATACATTAATTTTAAGTCGTCTACGATATTGATGTGATATATCATTTTGTTTGATCTAATAACATCTCCATTCTATATTAAATAGAGGAGTGCTGGTTCCATCGCTAATATACTGTAGCGAATGTTGGTTTGGAAAAGACGTAATAAAAGTGGAATTTGAGCGATAGACATGAGACTAGATACAGCAGATAGAATTAGGAATGAAGTAATTAGAGAGCGATGTGGTGTGGAATAAGATGTAGTGATAAGGATTAAGGAAGGGGCGCTTAGATGGTTTGGTCATGAAGGAAGAATGAACGGAATAGATTAAACACATTTATAAGGCGAGCGTAAATGGTAGAGCCAGAAAAGGTAGACCTACGCGTACATACTTGGATCTAATCAGAGACGTCTCAAAAAAGGCCAGGTCAAAAGTTCCTTCAACAGACGAGTATGTATGACGACTTTAATGAATGTAGAGTAGGCGAGAAGTGGGCCAAGACCGTAGCAAATGGAAATCCTTAACATCTGCCTACCCCGATGGGAAATAGGCGTAACAATATGTGCGTTTGTATCTCCGTTCACACATTCCGAGGAGTACGGTGTGTGGTCGTAAACATCATCAATAGTGTACTAACGTCTGTCTCTAAATTTTATAGCCATCGATATGTTTTAATCACAAGTTTTAATCGCACGGTCTCATATAGATGCACTTAAAATGGAACTTCTGTAAATTTATTATCGTACCAAGTTTTACTTGTGTCACTTCATAAATATGTTATTATATTTCAGATTTACTGATTATGTTAATAACTTTGTCCTTGATATTATATTGCGTGTTTTTATACGTGCAGAGAGTTGCGGTTTCAGCTATTGCTGTGTCATAACACGAATCGTATGGGACATACAACGTTCAGCTACGTCCTACAACAAGCGGAGCTATGCTTAGCATTAGGTCTCTTTCATACCAGCGGACTTTCGACGCGTATAAGCCCATTTTTAAACGCGCATATACGCGCACTTTGTGCGTGCATTAGGCCTCGTGCGTCTCGTACGAGCGAAGGCGCGCGGGGCTCTTTCTGATCAGCGGATTTTGCGACGCGTATTCCAAAACGAAATTATAAAGCGCGCCGAAAATACACTGTTCTGAATGAGCCCTTACATTCGTAAGCGTATGAGGGTTGTATGAGTGAGATGGACGTATCGCAGTAATGCGACAGAAATATTGTCAAGCGATAATCGAGTACTAGGCGAGGGGGGACGCTCGAGGGCCAGTGGAGTGGACTCACCTCGGAGAGCGATAATGGCCGGACTTTGTAGATATTGAGCCGACATACGGACCCGGTCGTAACACAGGATAAACACTAAGCAGAAGAGAAGGACACGTAACAAATCTGACACATTGTATTTTATGCTACAAACATAATCTCTACTTAATATATTAAATGTTCTCAATTTATTTTCTACGTCATACTTGCAACTATCTACCAATTGTATACAATTCATCCAAAACTATTTAAACGTAATGTCGTTTAAAAAAATATTAACTTTTAACTGTCAGTTAAAATTATATTATATTCTCCGAATCTGCCATACCACTCAATATTAGTGCACGCGAGTGCATAGTAATGTTCACGCCCCGAATAAATTGCAACATATATACATAACTACGTAAAGTAAACATACCTACAACAAGAACGTGTTGAAAATCATTATAAAACCTGTTAGTGTGAAAACCTATTTGGCACGCGAAGCTCACAGCGTGTGTCCGTCTAAGTCTAGCAGGACATCTCACCCATCTGAACCTGTGGCGTCGTCGCTGACGTTGCTGTGCGTGTCGAGCGAGTTCTCGGGCGCGTGCGAGCGGCCGCTGGAGAACGCGCTGAGGTCGGCCGTGCTCGTGACGCTGGTGTCGGCCAGCGAGCGGCGCGAGCCCAGCGCCGACGCGGAGTCCTCGCAGCGCGCGCCGCCCGCCGCCCCGCTGTGCTCTGTCGACAACCCCACTTGCACATCATTGGTCGGACGAACGCTCACTACTCACTCACCCATCGTTTTTAAGCATTCCATTAACTTGTCTCAGAATGTTAATACAAACTTCGCGTACAGAATGAGTCCGAATGAAAAGCACAAAAAAACCATGGAATACATGCAAATTGAATATCACCATACTTACTTTTCTTTTAATAATGTCTATACGTACACACACACATTTCAAGCGAATAAACTGTATAGTGCCAGAAAGCGCACATGCAAACGTGAGTGTAAACATAAAACCTCTGCTCATTACCTGAACGTGAGAACAAAAAACACAATTTACGTTACTTCTTATTTATTGCTATTTACACATAATTATACTTTCTTTTTCGCTTGCTTTCACGCTTCCCTATTTCAGTGGATTTGATGAGGAAACTATGGCGTTCGGGAAGGCTGGCGGAGGCGAGACAGGAGTTCGGGATTGGGCACTCTTGGAGCATATTGATCGAGGCTTGCGAGGTGCGAAGAGGAATGTCGACTTGAGCTTGAACATCTGGATCGAAAATATATTGACCTCTTAACAATATGACAATATACTAAACGGTATAAAAATATGAAATCACAATCAATGTATTTTTCGTAAAGCTCATATTCGTGACATGTCCACAACTCGTGTAATACTAGACACCGTTAATACAACGCGGCCGGTGTGCTTGGATGTGTCCACAATGTGTGCTGGGCGAAGTACTCGTTGGAAGCGACGTTACTGCTGGCTACATCTACTCGAGGCACATTACGCGGCAACTAAACGCTACAACGTACCATTGTGTATTGATTTTATTACTGATTTTGATATGTATTTGGATGCTTTAATTTATCGGTATTCCTCAAACAACCACGGGCGGCATAACTAAAAAAAAAATCAGAATGTTTTGAAAGATTCTTAACTTTAACATCGCATTCTTATTATTAACGGTGCTGTGCTGCCAAAATCGTACATTACATTATGACTAATAAAATACTAAGTGATTTGCAATCAGTTTATTTCCGGCCATTGCTTCGTCTAACCTCCACGTATATAAATAGGTACGCACGATCGATTATCTTACAACTAATTTAATCCAAAATCAAAAAATAAATTCAAACAAACGAGGGCGAAAATATGGATGATAGGGTGGGTTTATGCAAAATCAACAGCGACCTTAAACAGATCAAGTGGTGAGCAGAGATTCCTTGCATGATTTTATCTCATTTATATGATAAAATGGACACTGCCGGTAATTTGTACGGGCAATAATAAACACAGCGACGTGACGGTGCCGTAGCGATTATAACTTGAGTGTAAGATTACAGGTGGGTATTGTATTGACATGTGTAACAGATGTGGCCAGTAGCGTCGGACACCCGGAGATAACAACGCGAGAAGCAGCAATTAATTATCTTAAAATCCAAGGAGATGTACGATGTAATTACAGCTAATTAAATAATTTCAATTTTGGTTAATGCGAAAATCTCCTCGGGCCTTAAGATGCGGCGTGTTAAATGCATAGATGTGGTTTCCATCGTGTTAATTTTTAAACATAAACCCACCGCCTCACCACCAGAGAAAAACCATGCGAGTGCATAAAGTATAAAATGTAAAAATTATAATATATAACAATAAAAACATAACTATACTATTTCGAGCCACTAAACTGAACGGAAAACATATTGGCAAGCATTGAAAGTGTCAAATCTGTCCATATATTTGACACGAAAGTACATAATGACGACATCACACATAATAGTTTAATGACAAAGCTGGAGAGCTGTAACTCCCAGTAAATGCGATTCAATCATCGTATTCAAATACTTGAAAATATAAGGCCAAAACATATAATGAAATTGCAATATATCACGTAAATCCGAAAACAACATTAAAATGCGAATGTTCAACGCTGTGACGAGTGACATTCCTATATTGAAATATGTAAATCACCTCGTCAGAATCTGCGTGTTTTGAGCATAACAAGCCCATGCACATTCGGCGCCGGCATTGGTAAAGTCCTCAATTAATATTCGTATAAATAATTTAACTGTTTGATGTCTGACTTACGAGATGCCCCTAAGCATAGTACAATACCTACTCCAGGCACAAAACGTGTGTTAGACACTGGCCCACTTGTATACATATCTATAATATACATATATTTAACATCGATGCATATCTAAGATTAAATAGCAATATTTGTATAGAAATATCGTCGATGCTTCTTATAAGACGTGTTTATCTACAATTTTAAATATTTTGGATATTACTAGAATTATTGACATCACTTTATTTGATGGTACAGTTGTATACATTTATACGCCAATTACAACATATTTTCACAGTTAAGTCTTCAGATGCCTACAGAACAACGTTTTAAATTATTAAAGTTACATCGTCATCTCATCGTATCACCCAACGTGGAACCTGAAAACGGTTCCCCTCACACAATGAAAAGGACTAAGGGTCAGCCGAAGAGGCCAAATGCGCGCAGGCTAAAATCCAAACCACTCTGTCGTCACAGCTTTTAAAAATTTTCATTAAAAAAAAGATCAAGCAAAACATATCGCAGATATAACAATATCGATAACGCAGTTGCTGGACCAGAGCCATAGAAACAAAGCTTGCGTATTGTTTGTGACCAAATAATGCAATAAATAATACTGTAAGTCTATCAATAAAATGTTAGCTAGATTTGTACTTGGTACCATACGTTAAGAGTGTAAAAGATAATAGAATAACAGGTAAAAGAACTATTTCTCCTGGAATTATAATTATAATTACACGTTCGTATTCATTCTTTCACTTATTGATGACCTATTAACGTGTAGCGCAATTGGCGACAGTGTAAAGTATACCACTTGGTGTTACCTACATTAGTCATTAAACGTTTATTACTTACAGCATAACACAATGTAACATCACGCCTGTAATCGGCGAAGAGGTAGGCGGAGGAGTGTAGTACACTGCCACGTTTCACCAGTTACGTTTACGTCCCAATATGGAATGGGTGGAGAGCCTATTGCCATACACCGGGCACAAATCCATA
>DWEG01000064.1:0-14571 GCA_018245845.1 Apyrrothrix hygieia | reverse complement strand
ATGTACACTGACAATCAAGATAGTAATATAAATTAGTAATGTGTGTCCTAGAGACATCGTAAACGGATTAAAAAAGTTGGTTTTAGATAGCACGTATTACGTAAAATATCCCAGCGCCCCGACCCGGAGGGGAGTTGTGCGAAGGATACTCGGTGTAGGTAGGCGTTTGAGCGAGCCTGTGTTCGTCCCACGCCGAACTTAACATTACTAAGCTGCTACATCTATGCTTTATACTCTTCTTACTTAAACATCGAATAGCTCTTTTAATACTAATGCCTTTGGGTTGGAGACTTTTACCTAAGTGCTGCTGCTGTCGCTGTAAAAACGAATATATTGCATAACTCTTGCGTTTCAAACCTATGTATAACACACAACTAGTCGAAGCACCTATGTACGTACACTGTAAGAAGTATGCTTATATAAACCTATCAGCTTTAAGTATGTACGCAGATACTAAAGTGTGTTTTTATGCGAAAGTTCAATCTGTTAATTTTTCGTAAGTTAAGAACGAATTAGGCAGTTGCTTGACTCACCATAATATGGAAATCTTAGGCATCCGTAGTTAAAATATCTTAAGTAGAATGGTTATGTAGCATCTTGTTACAGATAAAGCAATAAAACAATTATATTGTTGTGGAAAGTTCAAAAATGTGTTAGTTCGCCAACAACTGCTTTTTGATGACTATATGTATGTATTTGTAGAAGCGCAGTCGAATTTGAAACTAATAATCGCATTCGTGTAATAATGCTCTTAGGCGGATTTTTAAAGACTTCTACGCCCAATTGGTACATAGGAAAATACGTATAATACATAACACAATTTGTCACTACGAGTCTATATTGCTATTTTGTAATTTATACTTTCATATTACTTTGTATTGTAAAGATGTTATTGTCACAGTACTGACTTAAAGTTACTTTTAAACAGTAATTAATTAGTAATTTACCAATTTTTGAGTTTGCTATAATGTAAGGTGTGGTCAAGTAGATTAATTTATAGTTTAATATAAGCAGGTATCAGGTGTAACTAGTTATAACCATATATTGCTTATCTAAACAAATTATTCGCATAATGACCACTAAAACTTGTGAACTCGCGATCTGGTATGTTTAGAAGATTCTTATTTTTATAATGACGCTAGTGGAAGCCGTCTGCCGCGGCGGCTCCCCTTACCGCGTTCGGTGTCAAGGAGGATGAAAAACATTGGAGCATCACACGAAGCCCTCCGCGCCCGTCCCGCGCCCACACGCCCTCGGGGCCGGCCGCCAGCCGCCAGCCGCCAGCGGCGCTTGGCGGTCGTCTGCCAGCCGGCCGCCTCACTCTGCCGGCGACGCTCTCGCGCTCCGCACACGTGCCGCTGCAGCGCGCTGCACGCCCCCGCGCGCCCCTCGCCGCCGCGCCGCGCGCCGCCGTCTCGGAACGTTTAACCGACATCGAGCATTGTTTGTTGCAGTGGAGTATGCTACAACAGATGTCCTCGTCGTCGGGCGCGCAAGTCGGCGAGGTCGCAACTCTCGTGCGCCCCCTCGAAGGCCGAATGTATGGCGACGTGTCTTCGGAAGCTTCGTCGGACGCCGCGGAAGATTTGGAACTACCGCAGTGCAAAATAAGGCGAAATTACAGCTGCACGAAGTGCACCTTCTACACACAAAACCCACGTGCCTACCTCTTACATACGCGTGATGTTCACTTTGAACGTTTCAAGATACATGACTGTCCTCATTGTATTTACGCTTCAAGACATCAACAGAAACTCCAAAGACACATTAAAATGGTACATGAGGCTACACCACCAACAAAAGAATTAATTTTACCTTCTACTTCTGAACCTGTAGAGTTTGCTGAGCGAATGGAAGACCTAATGGAAGAAATAGAAGAATGCGATGATATTCAAATAGATGTCGAAGATTGTAACGAGGAATTGTTTGATAATTCCCGGCTAACTGACGATTGTGACAGGTCTATTGACGAGGAAATCACCCCTCATTTGACCAGAGACAAGAAAAAATTTTTTGCTTGTGACAAATGCAACTATGTCACACACATTAAGGCGAGATATTCGAAACATGTCAAATATCATTACATGCCAATGATTAAATGCACCATGTGCGATTTCCGTACCCCTTACAAATGGAATTTGGACCGTCATAATAAAAATCACGGCGGCAACGGTAACTTCCCCTGTTCGATGTGCAACTTCACTGCAGACATAAGGCAAAGCTTGACCGTCCACGAGATGAATCACCACACGCCGGTGGATGGGCAATCGGGCTTAAGTCGCCGCCGCAACCGGGTGGGTGCCAGCGACATTTTAATGGATGAGATGTCTAACATGAACGCGCTCATCGCCAAGGACGACGAGGGAAGCGGAGACTCACGTTCCTCGTACTCGGCTTCGGTGAGTGTCACCGCGATAGTGCGGGGGGCCGCGCCTAGGGGCAGTCGCGGCGGCTGATGACGTCACGCCGCTGTTATCACGCCGGCTCCACTGTATAGTTGCACCCCATTCCACTCGGCCCCTTACGCACTCTACTCGCTTGCATGAACGCCTGTTGTTTCCATACTGCTTGCACCGCATGATTTAATCACGACTTATTCATGTTTATATTTTTTATCATTTAATATTACTAGATACAAAGTAACAGTAGTAGACACGGCCGTATGTTGCATAATATAGACGTACGTAGGTTTAGTTCAGGTAGATGTGCATACTAAGTGGATAGATACCCCACTGTAGGTTCTCAAGTAGCTTTTAGTGTATAAATTGTGCCTATTGAAGAAAGTTTCATGTTCGTTTTTAACTTGAGACTTGTCCACTTCGATTTGCGCCGTAGACCGTAAAATAGGTCCTATTCCATTCGCTTTAAGAACGATTATCTCTAGATACCAGAGGGTGATGCCAACACAAACGTTTTGGGGTTCGAGTCCGAAATGTAGACTTAAGGCAACAGTACATAGAATTAATACACAATGCATGTACATATGTATATAATTTCTTATACATAATAACGGGAAAACAGTAAATTTAAAGTAAAATAGTTGTACAATTTTGTTTTGTTAAAATTGATGCTATTATTTATCTCTCAAATACATTAAATCATTTTTATTACTATATACTATTAAAATAAAGCTATCGTATTTTTTAAATTGAGCTGTTTATTAGAGATTACTATTTAAATAGGTATTATTGAAATACTCCGTTAAAACACTCATTTTGATTCCTATTATAAATTACTTGTACAGTACTAGTTGCCAGTCTCGATCCACGGAATTTGAGAACATTTGGTTTATTTTACATTCGAATGAACGCTTATAATTTTGGGTCTGTATGTCTATGTTTTGTGTCTCTAAAAATTTAATGTGAACGCCTTCGTAGTGCACGGTAATGAAGTCAATGTAGCCTCCAGATCTCTTCGCAACGGAGAGGGAAATGGACCCAGCAGTCCGACTTGCTTGCTACAAATTCATTGTTATTATAATAATCAATAATATTATCTAGTTCAAATCAAAATCGCCATTCGTAGCTCTATGGCAACAAATGTTTCTATCGTAATTAAACATTTTTAATCAATTTTTTATATGTAAACAATTGCTCCCTCAAATGATATAATTATTCCAATTAATTAATTTAATAGGCAAGTTAACGCACATATCATGTCCTTTTTTTATCACATTGAAAATGTCCTATCTATATTAAGTAAAATTTAGTAATCCAAAGATTAAATGTATGATTAAAATTTAAAGAGGTATAGATGTGCTTCAGGAATAAACTCTCATCGACTCTCACAAACAGTACAATGGTCGGTACAGTAACTGTAATAATATATATCAACTTTTAAACCCCTCAGGGGAGGCATATGTCCAGCAGTGGACTTAAATAGGCTGACGATGACCATGATGATTAATTTTTTATCAATGGAAATAAATTATATCAAATTATTTATAACAATTAACTGGTTGACATAAGATTTTAACAAAAAAACCTGTCTAAATAATCTTTCAACCGCAATAATATCGTCTTATTTCAATTTTGAACGTGTCTTTATTTATATGGGGAGACAATTAAAGACCTGAGTGGGTGAAGGTGATATGAAAAAATTTTTTTTTTACTTCATAACATAAAAGAGGCGAGTGTATAAATATAGAAGGGGCAGCCACCGTAATGTATTAAATTATCATTTCTGTAAATTTACAAATTAGTGACACAACACCTTCATCAACCCATGTATTTATTGATAAATGAATGAGAAAATAAATCTGCCTATAAAAAAAGGTAATTTTTATTTATTGCTTCATTTCAGGACATGGGTCTTCAATACGCGGACAAAGACATGATTACCTGTAACAGTGACTCAAATGATGCCACTTCTTCAGAAATCGCAGTGATAAAAGACGATGCTCAAAAGGTGCAAACACCACACACAATTTCCAATTCTACGGACGACGTAAAACAACAGAAGCAAAACAAGAAACCATCGAGGCCTATACCCCAACTAATACCTTTAAATACATCAACACCAACTCAAAACAAATCTAACACGGGAGAACCACCGACGAAAAAATTCAAGGAATCACCAACGGGCAACACAAACGACTCGAGTGCTAAAAAATTTGATAATCTACCCGTTGACATTAGCTTGATACCAGTAAATAATGCGTCCCTCAAAGACAATATAGTCCGTAAAAAATATGAAACATCATTCTTCGATCGTCTCAAAGAGAGACTCTTAACAGAAACCGGCGAGGAAGGTTCACTAATATGCAAAATCTGTGGATTCGAAAGCAAATGTTTGTCTGAACATTCTGTGCATGAAAAAAATTGCATGCCGCAGGGAAGTCGGATATTAACTAATGCGTTGCTTCCAACTTTAAGCTCAACGCGATGCCAAAACTGCAGACATCGATGCAAGTCAAGTGCAGATTTATATATACACATGCAAAGTTGCGCCAAAAGTGGGACTGCATCTAACGAGCAGAATTCTGATACATTAAATCAAGACAGTAACGATACAGTCACTTTGAGTGAACAGAAAGAATCCGAACCACATCCAATGGAAAACGTTGTCTTTGTTTGGAACAATATCGACCAGGAGACACGTAAATTTGATACACCACTTGACATTAGCATTAATGATGATTCGACTCTACCAGAAAACGACAAAGAATTTGATATTGAAGTTGTTGACGAGAGTGATTGTATGAATTTATCACCTAGCCTTGCTTTGGGAAAAAAAGTTTTTAAGTGTCCACACTGTATGTTTTGGGCAACGACGGCGTCAAGATTCCATGTCCATATAGTAGGACATTTAAATAAAAAACCGTTTGAATGTTCCCTATGTAAATACAAATCAAACTGGAGATGGGATATAACAAAGCACATTAAGCTTAAGTCTGCGAGAGATCCTTATCATGCAGCAGCAAAAGTACATATGACGGATGAGACTGGTAGAAGAAATTACACTAAATACAATAAATTTTTAGCGATGCCCATACCAAATGAAAAAGGAGAAAACGTATTTCATTACATAGACCCAAATACATCCATCGATACAACATTGGAAGATGACATGTATAACGATAGCAGTAAGTCAACAAATTTAACATTAGAAATACATCCTCTGAACCTACAAACTGATCAAAAAAATGAGATGTTGGATGGAAGAAACGACCCAAAAAAGGGCAAGAAGACTTTGTGGAAATGTAAGAAGTGCAATTATAGGTGAGTTTTACAAAACTAGTTTTTAGAAAAATCCAATAGTACCCGACCCGGGATTTGAACCCAGGACCTCTCGATCGGCAGCCGCGTTTGCAACCAACACGACCAACGTATAACGTATTTAATATAACATTATTTAAATGTATCGATGGATACCGAGATCACCCACGTCCGATGAAT
This sequence comes from Apyrrothrix hygieia, assembly GCA_018245845.1. Classification (NCBI taxonomy): domain Eukaryota; kingdom Metazoa; phylum Arthropoda; class Insecta; order Lepidoptera; family Hesperiidae; genus Apyrrothrix; species Apyrrothrix hygieia. The sequence continues at coordinate 8,674 of DWEG01000064.1, read as the reverse complement.
AGTTTGTCTTTACCTGTTTTCTAAACTCCTAGCACTTGAAAAAACATACCATTATCTATGGGCGACTGACTCTTATAAAGCTATGGATCAATATGTTACCTTGGTGATCTAATCAGACACAAAACTTTAACAATTTCCACGTCAAGTATTTGAAATTTTTGTGACATATTATTGTTTTAAAATCACGTAGTGTAACATTTTATAATGTGAAAATTTCTGTGAAAACAGCTCTGAACACTTTTCGGCGAAAAGGTTATTCATTATTATTCATTTTACTTCCAGGGATTCGTCAAGGGAAGCACTGTTAGAGCATGTCCGGGAGCATTCAAAACGGCTAAATATGGATGAGCTAAAATCTCATCCTAATAGTTCCAAGAGACCTGACAACGCACCAGATCCTGCAGATTTGGCATACCGCTGTGGACATTGCAATCAACTCTCTAACTGGAAGCATGTCATACAAGTTAGTTGCTTTATTTTAGCTACAAATTAATGTCTTGAATAGCCTATAACTCTAATGGAAGTTTGGAATTACGAAAAACATTAAATATGTCGTTAATAAGCTGGTTTTACTGACGTCATGTAATTAAAAGTTTTAATTAAATTTCCTGCTTGTGATCTGTCATCATGATCACCATCACCAGCTTATCTCAGTCCACTGCTGGACATACGGCTCCCCCAAAGAGCGCTATCGCGCCCTATTCTCGGCTTGTCGCATCCAGCTTCTGACAGCTATCTAAAAGCAGTTAATTTAAGTATATTGTAATTTTTAAGAAGACTTCATGAATTTTATTATATTCTTCCTGCGGTGAAAGAATGAATCGAATTAGTGAAAAATATGTAACATATATACTTGCACTAAAAATATGTGCCAAATTGACAATATACCTAATATTTCTTGTACATTTTAACTTTAGAAGATTTTAATTCGTTTCGTTAAAGATTTTAGTTCGAAATTTAGGATATTGACTTCATCATTTGCTCATTTATGTTTTCAAACCTTAGACCTTAACCTTAGTTACACACGTTAGAGTTCATAAAAAAAATGTTTTCTAAGGCGTGTGAAGTCTGCCAACTCGCACTTGGCCAGCATGGTAGACTATGGCCTTAACCCTCTCATTCTGCGAGGAGACCCTTGTCCAGCAGTGGAAGGATAAAAAGGATCGCGAAAAAAGAATAAAAAAAATGTGTGTCGTGACCCGTTTTTAGCTTAACGACTCATTATAAATGTTCGCCAAATACGTAGAGCGGCTAATTATTCTGGCCATAACTTTTCGTTCCTTTTTTCAAAATAGCTCTTGTAAAATTGCGTAATGCTAATTGTCGTTTTCTGTTTCAGAGGCACTGTCGATTGAAGCACGATGGGGTTATTAAAGTTGTTACTACAATGAAACCGAAACCAGTACCAATATTACACGAGATAATCGGCGATACGTGCACTAAATGTCCCTTCAAATCTGCGGATAAAAATGTATTCATAGCGCATTTACAACAACACCAGCCCTCAGCGCAGTCCATATTTAAATGTTACTTTTGTCCATTCTTTGTTAGGGACGAACACGAATTGGTCCAGCATTTAGCTCTACATGGCATAGATGACCCGGAAGACTATATCGCTAAAGCAATGGGATGTAAATCACCCCTACCGGAACAAGTTCCGTTTAATCCAATGTTCTCCAAACGCCACAAATGCTCTGAGTGCCCGTATGAAACTAACAGCAAATCTCAATATATGTATCATGAGCAATTTCACCGTCTCCCAGCTGATACTCCCTACAAATGTCAAGAGTGTAATTATAGTGTGTCTAAAAGACATCTGCTCCATCAACACATGAGGGTTCATGGCATTTTAGCAAAGAAACATGAAATGGAAACTGACCTAGAAGAGTCATCCCCTCAAAACTCTGGTGATTCGAAGTCAGATAATTTACCAATAGCAGACGAAATACCATATGTATGGGTATCGGCAAAGAATGAGTTCCATAAAATGTTCAAATGTCGGTACTGTTCATATGTTAATTCACAAAAATGTAAAATACCTAATCATGAGAAAATCCATTGTGTTGTATTTGAGAACAGTGAAGATACAATTTACAAATGTCTAGAATGTAAATTTATTTGTGATAATAAAACAAGATTGACGGAACATTCAAAAACACACAGTGCAATATACGGACGGATTTTCTGTCCGGTTGAACCTGATATTCCGGATGATGAACAAATAGAAAAATTGCGGCTTGTTATAGAAACAGAAAAAATAAACATCCCTGACGAAACTGCAAAAGAAGAAGGTACCGGAAATGAGCTTGTAGAGACGAAAATTCTAAGGTTTTGTCAAAAATGTCCAGCCAGATTCTTTACAGACAGTGAATTAAAATTGCATGATAAATTTCACGATTTGACATTTGCTAATAAATGCAAACATTGTGAGTTCTCAGTGCCGCATGAAACTGATTTGTCTTCTCATACGATTGTCCATTCGGATGAATATCGTACAAAATCCAAGATGTTGAAATTCATACATATAATTGATTTAGCTCATAAAGAACCACGTATGGGATCTGTTACTTGTCCAACTACATCTGAAATAACATGGATAGTTACAAATCCTGGTAAGAATTTTTCCGAACCGAATAGTAAAAAAAATGTTGATACCAAGCCAAAACAATATTTTTGTAAGGAATGTCCGGCAAAGTTCTTTAAAAATTCCGCCCTTGCTTATCATCAGGGATTACACGGAAGCGATGCCGAAAACAAATGTAAAAAATGCAGTTATGCTGTTAAGAATATTGGAAACTTAGCCAAACACGAATTGTTGCATGAAAATGAAGGAAAAATGTCGACGTGCGATTATGAATCCGGCGAGGATGTGGATTACAAAAATATACCATTATCAGGAACAGACTTATTCCAAAGAAAAACTGAAGCTCAAAAAAGAGTCTTAACCGACAAGGATAAATTAGTAAAACCAAACGATCATTTCCCGCCAGTGCTTCAAGCTGATCCACAATTTGGATATTTAATGCATGGAAATCCAGAATTTATATATCCTACTTATTTAAAAAATGGAAGACAGAAAGAGAAACGCTACAAATGTCATAAGTGTCCTTCGGCTTTTGAAAAAAGAGAGCAGTACAAAATTCACTTATCTCTTCACGGCTCCAAGCAACGGTATAAATGTGAACTCTGTGATTATTCTGTAAAGTACTATGCTAATTACGTTCAACATATGAGAAAACATCAAATGAACGACGAAGCTCAAGCTGAAAGAAAAAAAGGAAACAATGGTTATGCGGAATCGGAATTCGAAACCCAAGAAAATAAGCAGGAAGAAGGCGGGGATAACATAAAGTTGGCTATCAAAACGATGCCAAGAAAACTGCCGAAAACAGATTTTCAACAATTTTCAATAAGCGATCAACAAACATTACGACTTCTTCAACGACGGCATTCTATAAATAACGCAGGGAAAGAAAATGCAGCAAATGATACATCACCTACAAAAGATCGTAAGCTACACATGTGTTTGCTGTGTCCATACACCAATCAGCGACAGGACGCTCTAAGTAATCATTATAGGAGGCATGAAGAATGTGATAATCTTAATTCAGTACATCATAAGTGTTCTTTCTGTGATTTGGTTGTAATTCAGTCGCACTTTCTGCGCGAACATTTGAAAACTCACTTTGCTTATCAAAAGAATCTTACACCTGAGTGTTACGTAGCTAATGATGACGTAAGTTTTACGATTACAAAGATGGACGAGGAGAATAATGTATCGAGTGATCTCAAATTAGATATGCACAATAAATGTAAGCCGTGCAATGAGGATAAGATATTTGTAAAAATTAAATCAGGTAAAATTGATGTAGAGTAAGTTAATTAGAGATATCAATATTATGTAAAGATTATGATAAATAGGTACTTAAGTAATTTAAAAACAAGGAATATGGAAAATTAGAGCCCTAGTGTGAGCCAAAAAGAAAAATTATTGATATGCACCAAAGTAGAGCTTGCCATATTAGATAATAGAATCCCTGGCCATTTACGATATAAATATTACATGTCATTTTACACAAGGAAATGGGACAAGGAGGGTTAGTGGATTTGCCGATAGCATTGGATGTAACTGCAAAGCTATGTATATAGGTTTTGTTAAGAATATTACCATACTGTTTAAAGTTACATCAATTTTTATGATAGTGAATATAGTAACAACCTAATTAAAATTCAAAAATATTGCTTTATATTTTTAGTCAGCAAGCTAGTTCATTTCTCTTTCCAACAAACATTGCAAAATGAGGCCAAATATCAATTAGGCCAAAGTTACCATTTCTTTCTTTCTATTTCCCAGCTTCGAAATTTACTGGCAATTTTCAAGAAATTTTATTTTCACTCAGAAACATTAAATATTAAACTTTACTTAGTTTTATTGTAATATACAACTGTGTTTACATTCATTATGGTAACTGTAAATAAGTGACCTAACTTTTACTTTGTATAAATTACTGCTGTATTACTGCTTCTTATTGTGATATACATTGTAATATTCTTTATTTTGAATTTGATTTTAAAAGTATTGTATATAGGTATTTTAAGAGTGATAAATGATTGATAGCTCACAGCAAGTAAGTGCATATGATTATTATTTAAGGACACGTTAGTTTAGTTTGAAAACAGTATTGACGCCGAAAATCCTTCATGGCAATATGTCGCCGACAGCAAAGTAAATACGGATATCTACACTAATCAGATTTCAACAGCAGAAAATATTAAATAGTAAAGTCATTATCTCTGGTATTTTTAAGTTATCTGTTTAAAAATGTATACAATACTCATTTTATTATTGTTTTATAGTTTTTGGTTTATTATAATATCGGAAATATTGTAGTTACCTTTCTCTACACTGTTCAATTTATTATATCACGAGTTAACTGTCACATGTATACATTAAGTTTGAACTGAAATTAAAGGTATAAGTAAAATTATTACAATATATTATTGTTATCATATAAACTAAATAATTTAAAATTGCGAAAAGGACGCCACAGTTCATGTTTTAAAATAATTACATTGTCTTTTTCTACGTTCGGCACAATAACTTGCGTTCCGTAGTAAGGAATAACAAGACTTGACTGTATTTACGTAATTTTTAAACCTTATTTTGATGCTAATTATAATATTAAAAAAAACAATCACTATGTAGTACTATCATTCCAAAAATGCAATAAAAAATTATAGTCTTGTAGTTGATCATATTTACTTTACTGCCGTTAATATTATTATTAATTATGTAAATAGAGGTGATTTAAAAACTTTAACTCAACATATAATTTAATTTTCATTTTATTAAGTATGCAGTTTTAGTTTGCTTGCATTCGTGAAATATAATCATTCATTATAATATACGAAAATTGTACCTAATTTATTTCCTTGTGGAAATCTAACTCTATTAAGGAATCTTTTATTATTTGTCCTATAGGACACATTCCTGTTGAATTAGAGATTAATTGATAAAAATACAATTGCATTAAGAATCATTGGAATTTTATTTATCTTCATTTTCCAATTAAATGTAAACATTATAAATATTAAGTGGTACCCTTCTACATTAACAGACTGTTAAATAAAACTTTACAATCTCGCTTAAGCAGATTAATTTATTAATGGTTAAAACTAAGATTCCCTTATCTACTTAACATGATTTCATCGTCAGTGGTGTGATAAGGTCAATGCCATCAAATAGGAGAAAATACCATAATTCATAAATGTGTGGTAAAATTACTTGATACATACTGTATCATAGTGAAAAGCCTTGTAAACATATGATCACATGTTGGCAAACAAAACGCAGGATAGTTTTAGCACATTATACAGAAGTATTAAAAATTAGGAAGACATAACTTGGCTGCTTTCTTGATCTGGTAGTTGCAAGTGCAACTGATGAACGGAAGCTCCTAGGTTCAATCCTAGGATAGAAAAATATTATTGAGTTTTCTAACTTAAAATTCCTAGTAGGAACTTAATCTTGATTTGTGCCCAGTTGTAGCAATAAACTCATGGGACATATAACATGGGAGTATTACACCCCTTTGACTGCCCCTTCAGGGTAATACAAGTCTGATATTGTTTCTTATAATTTAGTCATGGTGGATCAACTTTGGTCAATCAAATTGAATTATGTACTATCAGTTAGGACCTACTGAGCTTGCAGTTATTAATTGCAAACATGCTTAAGTACCTCGGGTACACTTCAAATTGGACCAATGAGTATTTAAAATGTGTGATACACTCATATGTATACAAGGCTTAAAAGATACACAATTTTCTATGATAATTTAAATGCAGTCTTAACAGAACTTCCAACGGTTGCCACACTCATTACAGAGCACAAATGTAGTCATCGGCTCATCAGAGCTTCTGGTTTGCAATTGATTGTATGTGCAGTTCTTCTTTTTGCATTTGCCGCATTTGAGCATGTCAGTTTTAGTACCCTGTACAGTTGCAAGTTGAGCATCATCAATGGCTTCCTTAATAAATTTCTCTCTCAGTTTCTTCATTTCATCACTAGCCATTTCCTCGGGTGTCATTTTAGCAAGCCTTGAAGCCGCTATTACTCCATTCAAAAAATTGGTACGCAAGGTTGGATTTTTGGGGTCTTTCAGGTTTGCTACTCGAGATCGAACCCTATTCTTATATCTCATATCCGTATTTTTAAATTCAGCATAAATGCACTCCTCTAACTCTTCTGCCAGCTCTTCCGGAGATGCGCAAGCATTCGCAGATTCACCATCTGACTTCAATGCTTGCATGAGAAGCTCACGACATTTCAGTCGAATTGCATCGGTGGTGTTCGATGGAGGTGGGAATGATGCCTGTAACTTTTTATCTTTGTCCTTATCATCCTTTCTCTCTTTATCTTTTGATGAATCTTTTTTGGACTTTGACGAACCACTGGATTCCTTAGATGGTGTAGTAGGAGCAGAGAGGAATTTCTTCCAGTTTTTAATTAGAGTCTTGCACAAAGATATTACTTCCTCATCTTTACTGGATTTTCGTAAACCATTTACCGTCATACCTATCCTGGTCTTCGTGAGGACATCCAAATTAATAGCCATATGCTGGAGAGCCTTCAAAAGATCCAAAGCATCCTCTTGACCCTAAAACAGGTAAGAACAAAATTAGTATTTGCAATACAGCTTGAACCTGTCTCTTGCGTTGACAATGCGGCCGGTTCATCGATCTAAATAATAACAAACCAGGTTAAAAATATTTTTTGGTAACAATGCTGAATTTAAAAGAACCAAGTATATATAAATTTATTCAATATAACCATTGATTCGTCACGTTTCCATCGATTTATTAGCTGGCTATATTAGTATCTATAAACTTTAGAAAGATTAATACTCTTATTCCGTAGTCTCTACGTACCGTGCCATCCTCAGAAGTCATCTTTGTTAATTTTTTTTGTATTTTCATTACATCCTCCTCGACGCTCATTGTTGATTATACTGTGCTAAACTCGACTTCCCGCCTAATTCAACCAACAATTCACGAAAAATATTGATAAATCGGCCACCATACCACTTGAACATAGACTAAAAGATTTGTTAAATGTCAATTTACTAAGCCTGAAGCTTTAGTTCTCTATGTTTGAAAATTAATAGGTTCTTAGCACACATTTGACAAACATTTCTGTCTTGGTTGGTGATCGTTGAGTTGTCGCTTTTTCGGATACATATTACGTATTAGTAGATAATTACGTCCACATGGCTACACGAACACCTATTATACCTTAGAAATCATTATCTGAAGCACAACCGTTCACACTTACATATTGATGTTATTTACGTGCCGGATACAAAATTACCGCTGAGTAATCAACATTTAAGTTTATCACATTTTTTTAAAGGAATGAGAGCAATGATGTATTGGTTGTAAAAAGAAATTTAAATAAATGGCGGCAGAAGCATTAAAATGTACGTTTATCCTCAATGTTACGTACAATGGCTAATGGCCAATATAGAAGAACACATAAGATCAACTCAATTGTAAAATAAAATTCGCTAATAGAATATGTGACAAATTGAGAATAAATAAAATGATGTAAATTACAATACTTTAGTGGAATAATTATGTTCCAAATTGGAAACACCTGTAATGTTAAATTAAACTTAGGATATAATTGTTATAAGAGAGCCCATAGACATAATAAATAGAAAGGTCGATTATAAAATAATTATGTTCTGATTAAATGCAAAAATATACAAAATGATTACAATATAAATTGCAACAATATAAGTTGGTTAAAATATAGCTTGGTTGAAGGTTTGTATTTATAATATTCATCTTAGTTCGTTGTTTACCGATCATCATTATCAAATGGTCATAATCATTGATAAAGTATTATGATGTAATACATCATACAGGAAAATGTAGATAATTACATTGAAAGCTAATAAGTTAATGTAATTTGCTGATTATCTCTTTCCATGCAGGTGATAGGTACGAAATGACGCGTTTAACTTTAATGTGATTTTTAATTAAAGAAGCATGTGTTAGATTTAAGTGGCTAAATTAAATTTGGGTTGTAATAATATATAAGTATGTATATTTAGATATGTATATTTAATATAATAGAATTAATTAGGACGTCTATTTTACTAGACAGATC
>DWEG01000063.1:0-14592 GCA_018245845.1 Apyrrothrix hygieia | reverse complement strand
TCCCAATACGAAATAGGTGGTGAGTCTATTGCTATACACCGGGCACAAATCCAGACTGCGAGCCACTACTATAAATTCTAATTTTAGAAAAATCCAATGGTACTCGACCCGGGATTTGAATCCAATACCTCTTGATCGGCAGACGCGCTTGCAACCAACACGAACAACGAGGCAGTCAAACTGTTGCTAAAGATTTTCAATAAATCGATTGTTTTCAAATTTATATCATAGTTATAGATTTCTAGGACATCTTGTGAGGTCTGTAGCGTTTTTACACGTATAGAGAGCCTGGCCCTGGCGAGTAATTTAAACCAAACAACCACCACTGAAGAGACCTAAGGCCTATTATAATTATCTAACGAAAACTGCCGGGATCAATTTTCCACCGCACATTTTATTTAGTTTGTTTATATGCCAGGGTGGCAGACAACGGCCTTAATAATTCTCATTCTGAGAGTAGACCCATGTCTAACAGTGGAACATAAATAAAGATGATGATGATGACGATCCTGATGAACCTGTAGTGTCAGGGTGTGGCCATTAAATCATGTCCCAGCCTTTATAATCGACATTACTTAGCCACTCCAATAACATAAAAAACTTAAATATTCCAAATGTAATTAACACTTCCTCCTGAACGAACCAGTTTAAGTCCAAACACTCTGTTCTTAAACCAAACAATTATCTGTAACCAACAGGTCCCAGACACCAGGTATCGCTTAGCAAATTATTTCAGATCCATCTCAAGCATGCCAATTTAAACCTTAAACATGTTGCTTAAAGTCGAAATTAAGTTACACGCAAGTAGCACTTACGTCTGTTAAATGATGTTGAAGTTTAACCATTTGAGGTAAGGAGAGTATTAGTTCGACAACTTGTAGGTGTTTTCAAGTTATCTTCAGCTGAGAGTTAGGAATTGTGAAATGAATTCTATAACGTTAGTCCGAAGATTCATTTTTGATCGTCGGGATGTACGACAGACTGAAAGTGCTGACAAGGCTCAGCTCGGCTCTTGTTTGTCTCCTATGTTTTTCCATCCTACGCACACACAAAACTTACTGGGTTACGCAAACGTTATATAACGTGTGAGCAATTTGATGCTCCTGCTTGCCAACGGCTCAAAAAATTATGTTTTCTTTAGCGCGCCTCGTTCGTCCTTTCGGGAAAATGATCCGCCTTCCACACGTGATGTCCGGAGACCCTATTATGTATTTTATTCCCAAATACACTTTTTACGATTGTTTGGTGATTTGAGAGTTTTTGAAAATTTATTCCTAGCCTCGACCATATCCCAAATACAAAATTTAGTTTTGTATGAAACTTATTTTAAATTGCATTACTGACACCTATGTTTTTTTTACACAATCCGCCAACTTTGACGATCATTTCATTAAAACTCTTTTAGAGCTTGAACAACAACGATAATTTCATTAAAACTCTTTTAGAGCTATAATTGTATGTCTATACATAGATTAGGACAATCGAACACGTACATATCGATTCCATTCCCAACAGATAATGACATCTCATCATGTCCCCTTTTATATCTCACGTCGATCTTAAGACATCTCGTTAATCTCACGGTGTGTACCAAGACACCTTTACGCTTCAGCCAAACGGAACTTTTTCTACCATTAACCAATGTGACTAAAACTTGTAATGTAAGAATTTTTATTTATGGGAAAGTGGATTGTCATGTGAAGAAATATTGTAATATAAAAATATTTGATAAGCTTAACACATTTATTTAGGATTGACTAAGCAACATTGACTAGCCTTCTGGACCAGCTCAGAAGAAAGGTTCGCTTACTTCTGATCTAGAGGGTGTGTGTTCGATCGGTACCCGAGACAAATATTTATTTAATGAGTATCAGCGTTTGTTCTAAGTATTCTAAAAACAGAGTAAACGAGCACGAGTCATCTATACATTACTATCAAGTTCGATTAAACTGAAGTTTCCAAAATATAAAATAAGTTTCTCAGGACCTGATTTCCTCAAGAATTAAGTTGAAACCGATATCAAAACTGTAATCGTTTCTTCTGTAGCAATAATTATGAACAGAATACCTATTTTATAAGATTGTAACAGAAGGTCTTATAAAAAAAATACTTATTCTTTAAGAGCGTTTTGTTAAACCACTGAATAAATTGCTATTTTCCAAGGCACTATTTGATAAAAGAGCACATTCTGGCATGTTTCAGCAGAATTGTTAATAGACTCGAACTTAGGCGATGGAATGAGTCGCAAAAAAACTGAATTACTACAGGCCCCACGTCATCGAACAAGCTACACATGGAGTGACTACACGCTTTCCTTTGAAGCGGGTCTCACTGACGGGGGTCAGATATCAAGATGTTGAAAGAACCAACTCAATTTAAAGTTGTATGTTGATAATAAATTGGATTATAAAATAACACTGTTGACTCCTGAAAAAGACTTATCCTCGGTCTGGATATCGGTAATAGAATAAAATAGTTTGAAATAGAATACCAGGAGAATATGAATAAACGAGAAACAATTTCAAGCACCAGAGTCACCGACATAGCTGAAAGAATTGGCTCGCTGATATGGCAATGGGCTGGGTATATTTGCCGAAGAACCGATAACCGGTGAAGCAGGCTAGTTCCAGAGTGGAGACCGCGGCTCGGTAAGCGTAATATAGAATGCCCTCAGGCAAGTTGGGTTACGATTTGCGACAGGCTGCACGCAGAAGCTGGATGCGGCAAGCCGAGGACAGAGCGCGATGGTTCTCTTTGGGTGAGGCCTATGTCCAGTAGTGGACTGAAATAGTCTGATGATAATGATGATGATGAATGTCAAGCATGAGTTTGTAAAATGACACCTAAGCTTTCTTGGAGATGGCCTTAATATATGTCCAAACGACGAAAAAGTTCAAGACAATAATAAAAATGTCTAGACAGTTATCTAGATTCAGTATCATATATTAGAAAAGTAATAATTTATATTTCAAACAAATATTTTAATGCTCATCATTCTTATGAATACCAAGGTAAATTACTTCTCCCTTCTACGTTTAGCAGTCTTTAACCTTTAAATTAAATCGCACAAGTAGCTGATAGTTATACTTCAACTGTGAAACTAGAACTCAATTCTGTGGAATGAGGTGTTTCATTATATTCCTCTACCGCGAACGGGACATTGACACCATTAATAAAAATTTTCTATGCAAGCGTTAGCAAACAACATCAAATGATGAAGATCCTTTCTATTAACTTCGTATTAGTGGTTATTAAGGTCGACCTAAAGCTGACAATAAAGATTTTATTGAAACAATCTCATATGTAAGGCTATCAGTAGATATTCGACTAGTTTCTAGAAACGTTTTCAACGCTATATCAGACGTTGTTACACTGTTGGCAATACAAATAAATGAATAATAATAGTAACTGAAATAAATATGTAAAGAAAACTGCAGCACGAAATGGTTTTTCTCGGCCATTTGTGAGATATTAGTGTTACTGTTCTATAACATTATCTGCGCGGCTCAGAACAAAGCGGCAACCCATTAGGACGGCTCTACGACATAATTTGGGAGGAGTGACGCGGAGAAAACATCCAGGTAACAACGAATTCCAACATTTGCGAGATTATATGAACTGCCTATTACATGCGTCTTATATTCGCAGGGAAAAGAAGAGAATGACTTTGTCATTCCAATGACGCAGGTATCCATACCGGTAGCACTGAAGTTGCTTATTGCACCTAAACTTTATTCTCAATAGAATTGTATAAAGTAGTTCAGACAATAACCTCTACATAATTACCTTACCTATGAAGCATATTATTATATACCAGATGTGTTTCAAGAAACGTTTAATTTTCAACACCATTTTTATACTGTACATAATATGAATCCTTGTAAATTGTCAGAGCATGATTTTGTTTCATATTATTCAATACGAATAATGCTTTCATAAAATTTAAATTCAATACACGAGACAATCATGCAAATGAACAGACACTTCCCCTTTACAATAATATTGAACAAAGCGCTTCACCCCTTCGAAAAACAGGACACTTAGCAGTGGAACACAAATCGTTTGAAACGAACAACCCTAACGAACTCAAACAGATCGCTTCCAAACGTCGCCTCAGTTTCTTTAACGTTTGCTCTGACAATTCAATAAAGAGTTACTTAAGTCCGAGCTGTTCTACAGTTACAATTGGATTTTATAAAGTGTGACACAGAGATTCGAATCAAACTTTTCATAACATTTTATAGAATTAATAAAAATTTAACCACTTTAATTCTTTAATTTTATTTCACATAATTATTATTAATAATACAATTGAATAAATAATACCAGTATTTATAAGAACTGAATAGATTATATATGAGTTTAGATTTAGCTTTAAGAAAATCGTTAGTAAAATTGTTAATCAGGCTAGAATTTTAGTACTCCTTTTTTATTTTATTACTGGAAAATAACAATTAGTGGAAGCGTTCGAGAACAAGACACCAAGCGGTTAAACATAGATCCCTTTACTGCAAACAACCCAATAAAGTGGTAATTAAGGCTGTTTTATTAATTTAATTAAGATATATAAAATTTTGCCAAGGAAACAAGCTATTCAGTAAATGCTTATAGCAATACTTAGCGGCTTACAATACTGCGACTTTCAATAAATTTTAAAAGAATGTAATTGTTTAATTTTATTGTTTGCTGTAAGTGACGTTGAAATATGTTGTTATTTATGTTATTAATACGTATATTGATGTTATTAATACATAATTACATTCATGTTATTAATACACAGTTATATTCATGTTATTAATACATAATATATATTCTATTACACGAAAAAAATAATACGAACTATTAAAGCAAAAATGATAACCAGTTCATTGACTTAGAATTTAACCTCCCACCCCGGAAGTCTTGGCTTCAAACCCTGACAAGCAACGCTTTGTTTATAAAGTTATGAACGGTAACGTCACGCCTGTAATCCTCAAGGAGATAGGCAGAGGAGCGTAGTGCACAAAATTATGTGCCTTTTTAAGATTCAAATATCAGTTGCTGTAACGGTGACAGAAATATCTTGATTAACCTGCATGCCTTAGAGTTCTCACTTAGCTAGCGTGGCTGACTAAAGCCTTCATTCTTCACATTCTGAAAGGAGGCTCGTCTCCAACAGCGGAACTTACAAAATGGTTGATGGTGATAACGATTATGGTAATTATTAAAATGAAAATGTGAAATATAGCCTAAAGTGCGATAAAAAATAGTTTTACACAATATTTTCAAATTATTCACTGCAAAACAGACTCCTGAGGCCGACACGAGACGTTAATAGCTTACAAAGGATCGCAGCCTTATCCTCTGGGATCGCGCAAAAACAGGAACAATACAAGACAACCATTAGTTCCGCACCGTCAGCTAATGTACCACCGTGTAGCAAATTGTTATGGCTCTTGCCAATCTTTTGGATCATATCATTTAACTTCTTTCTTGAACGCAACTGTTAATAATATAAATTATTAACAAAATTTCGAATGATTTGCGTAAAATATTAAGATCATATCTTTTTGTAGTAGTTGCTAGAACGTTTGAAATGATTCTTTTAACAATGTTATTGAAAAAATTGTCTTGATAAATGGTAACTAAAACCACTAAAGTATTTCTCTAACTATAATTTCTAGTTAAAATTTCTAGTAGGGGTTCGGAGTCAGACGTGATGTCGCGTTCTTTTGTTACAAATATTAAATCAGTTGCAGTATAAGATGAAAAGCAGGAAATGACAGCAGGTGACTTAACACAATATCCCGCAAGATGTAAAAGGATCCGGAAACGAACGAACAAAGAAGGGTCAATGTAAAAGTAATGTTGCCAAGTAATGTACAGAGAATGTGTAGCCTCTTTTTGTTGATATCTTTTGTCAACCTTATTGAAAACTTATGAGTCTTGGACGAATTATTAGTTTGCGTGAATGTAACGGTGATGTTTATTACCTATAGCAGAGTTGATACCTACCTTGCCGAGAATGATATGAATGTTATTTTTCACATTACATTAGGCATCAATTTCCTTACATCTTGTTAGTACAAAATATTAGATGTCGATCTATGACTTACAGTTAACGAGATATTTATCAATAATATTATGAATAGAAACACCTACTTTTCCTTCAATCGAATCCATACATGATCATTTAAACTTCGAACATCAAGAATAAAGGTTTTATAAATAGAGATTTAAGTTTTCGGAATGTTGATAATACATAAAACACAATCTGAGTGTGATCTTAAAGCTTATCTTATACATTGGTTTTTTCATTTTTGCTTTTCAATGGTTTCGGTCCACAAATGATCAGTCCTTAATCAACGTGTCTGCAGCTAGTTAAAATGAATTTATTTCAATGGTCATTCGAGGTCGTAATGAATGAAAAATGTAAGGAAAACTTAGGCGAGGAGTAAAACGACGATCATTTGCACCCTTTACTCGTCCATTTAGAGCTTCGCTATTATTATATCCCTTAACTCGTTTATCTTCTCCTGCACGCCCCAAATTGAATCGGACCTCAAAGGTATCGTGGGAGAGCAAATTAAAAACAACAGATTTAATTTCTTTCAGCTAATTAAATTTCTTTCAGGCGTTGTTACATTTCTGACCTTACTTCTTTGTAGTAAGACTACTTTTTATATATCTTGGTAGCAAGATTGTAGTAAGTTTTTACTGCCGCCGTCACCTGTTGCTCAAACTGTTATGGTTCAATAAAAAGGCTACAATTCTAGGTAACGACACCCTTTGCTCGTCGCCTCCATGAATTTAAAGCGCCTACTAGACAATTTGCACGAGCGCGTCCCAGATTTAAGTGTTACGTGATGTTTGGATTACGAGAAAATTGAAAATCTCAATGTCTAATTAGCAACCATTGAGGAACTGGCGACATCTGTAAGTAGGCAAAGTTTTTAGTTTAAGCAACACTTGAAGGTGGCACAAGTTGGTGTTCAAGACGAGCGGAGCGGACGTTCTCAGTGGAGTCACCATCTGGGGACTCATACATATTTACCAACAAATAGTAGCTGCAGTATTTTGATATACTCCTATGTACTTTTTAAGTGTAACATACAAAAATATTAAATAAGCCACGTGAGATGTAACGTAACGTCAAATGCAGCTGACAAATATTAGATAAACATATACTTCTGCTTAGAACCGTGCAGCATGACGTATATAGAATAAGTACCATTTTATTACTAACGTGACACAAATAATTTCTCTATCATACATCTTTTGTAAGACAAGCATCGCCGAGATTAGACAGAATCGCAGCATGTGTTGAGAAATAATATTTTTACTCATAACGACGCAACATCTGGAGCTAAAGACTTCATATTAAACTGCGTCTTCGGTGTTACTTCTAATTATTATCTTTGGCAAGCTTTTGTTTTAACATTTGCGATATTTTCTCGAGAACGAGAACACAGACTAAACAAACGGGAATAATGTAAGCTCCGTCAATGAAATATTTTATGTGAGCTTTAGCTAAAATGAGTATTTTTAGGTTTAGTAAATTAGGTTTCTCAATTAGAATGGAGTCAATGGTTGAACAATTATTATTAAGGATTTATATAACTTGTTCCAAAGACCCCTTATTAACTAAGTTATAAGCTGAATATATCTTACTATCGCCGCATAAACGGCTAAATCATTAGTTAATTAATCACAATTTTCTTTCTTGAAACTTAAAACAACTTATTCTGACCACTCTCGATGATTTGACAAGATTAAACCATTGTGGTCTAAATTGTAATGTACATATGTATAAAATTTCATATGATGCTTTAATCAAGACGGTAGATGGATGAAAATGGATGGATGAAAATAGATTTAAAAGGGCTATCGTTAGTATCTTGTTATTTAGTCTGTTTGCCGCTGTGAGATTGGACGGTCTACTGCGTCACTCTCGGTTTATATACAGAGCGATGCTAGCTAGTGCGGTAATAGAAAAATTAACATAACATGTACCGTAACATCACACCTGTAATCCACGAAGAGGTAAGCAGAGGAGTGTAGTACGCTCCCACGATTCACCAGTTACGTTTACGTGCCAATATGAAATATGTGGTGAGTCTATTGCCATACACCGGGCACAAATCCAGACTCCGAGCCACTGCTAGAAATTTTAATTTTAGAAAAATCTATTAGTACTTAACCCCGGATTTGAACCCAGGACCTCTCGATCGACAGTCGCGCTTGCAATCAACACGACTAACGAGGCAGTCAACGAGCAAAAAATAAATTATCATTATTTACGGTAGTGATAAAATATAAAGAAAAGGAAACCCTTCGGTTCATAGTTCGCTTTTGGAAGCGCCGTCGATGAGCGATAACGCTCGCGCAATTTTTCACATTTTTGAAATTGTGGCAAGTAGATATATACTAAGTCAGGAGACCAGCTTACTTGTGAGAAGCAGTAAAGCGTGTGTAAATAATTTCAGGTAGTAGAGTAGGCAGGTAGGTTGCCTGCCCCATTTCTGTATATTATTATGTGATATGTAAAAAAGGCACTAAAAAAAGAATTACTATGAACAAGAATAACATTTTCATTGGTAAAATGTTGATGTTGTTTGATGATGTTTTAAAACTATAATCGTGTATCAATAGCTCCTAAAGCATAGAAAAAAAACAAAAGTGCAAAACCAGAACGACTACAGAGGAATCACACTGTGCAAATATGAATGTTAGAGAAAACAGCTAAGTAACTAATAAATGCTAATCAACATGCTGACCAGACAGTACACAACACCAAAGTAAAAACCAAATGGGAATGACAGAAAGAAAAAAGACCTGCGAGCACCATTCAACAGTGCAGTTGTTTAATGCGTAGTTGGAGCGCGCGTGGCCCACTGAACCGCACAGGCTTTATGCACTTCCTTCCAAGTTTTTGCGCCGCGCGGAGATTTGTCCAATCAATTTCGTCTCACCGATAACTACGAAGATATTTAATGAACTAGTAGATTTTCGAATTGAATTATAAATCGAGCTCAGTGGAACTAGTGGGCAGGCTGTGCCAGTAGTGGACGAAAACGGGTGATTACGATGGTACTAAATAACAAAGGCAGATATGGAGAATTTAATTTGGTATATTCAATTAATGAGATATTTTAAGGGGAGTAGTTTACATACAACATACCTACGAATATGTTACAAAAAGATTTCTGCAATGGAACACCTCAATAACTAATTACCTTGGACTTGTTACGTGGACTTTGGACAATCGATAAACCTAATAAAAAAGCAAATCCTAATCCACTAAGCTTATAGTTTACAAACGCTCAAACATCTGGGCCCGCAAAGAAAATTTATATTTCATTTATATTTTCTAGAACGTAACCTTTATTGGTTCAGTGCGTAAATCTTCAGAGGGCTTTACAAGATTAATCGTCAACATTCTGATCATCATGTAAATTGAAATTCAAAGACCTAACGAAAATACACATTTTTCCACAAAATGGAAATAATACAAATATCAATACAGTAGCAAAAGAATCTTTCTTCAATGTTTACACCATTTTGCTTTCAAAACCAAAAGGTAGTTTGTATATAGAATACAATTATTAAGATAAATAAAAAGAGAAGCCTTGTAACGGGAGATTACACCCATATTATAAAGGATAGATATAACTACGTATGACGATCTATAAATGAGTAAAAACCTAAATTCTTTAAATAAACACAACTGAAAAGAGGAAATTCATATAGCATGCTCAATAATGAAACTTAAAATATATCACTATAAGTACAAACATGCTACTAAGAAAGACATTGCTCTCGAATGTTCTACCGAAATAACCATGAAAGAAACAATAACATATAACAGCAACGCAACATTATTACGTTCTCAACAGTTAGAGCTCGCGAGATGAAAACATTTTAAGTCGTAAAAGCATAATCGTGTCAACATCGAACAAAGTAAGGACGTATAAACAGAAACGTTCGTTGCATTTCACTCATATTCTTTTCGTCCGCGTCATCTGATGTTAACGCCTCATTACCATACTTCACACCTGAGACTGCGAGCAAAACAAATGCACAGCCGTGCAAAGTCGCTGTGACATAGTTCGCAAGCAAGATGGCCGCTTTCCGTTACTGAGCGGCCCACTCCGAAATAATCTTTTTAAAAATTCAAAACACCGCGCTCGCCCGCGCCCCTGCATCGACGGTCGAGTGTACCTGTACGTTAAGCCAATATTAACTTTGCAACGACGTGTTAAAGACAATTTTCGATTGTCAGCAAACGATGAGCTTACGAGAGAAAACCACAATAAAACTCGTGGAGGTAATTAAAAAATGCTTGGTGCGGTACGTCGGATGTACAAGTACGGGAAACCTATCCCAATTGAGACGATCTGGTATAAAGAGTGTAATAAAAATAAACACGGTGAAATGACTATGACAGGAGACAATCAATTTTTGTATTTAGGACA
Source organism: Apyrrothrix hygieia (assembly GCA_018245845.1). NCBI lineage: Eukaryota > Metazoa > Arthropoda > Insecta > Lepidoptera > Hesperiidae > Apyrrothrix > Apyrrothrix hygieia. The sequence goes on along the minus strand of DWEG01000063.1, from coordinate 4,138 downwards.
TATGAAGACTAGACAACTTTTATCATCCACGAATATAATTCATACACCATAACTAACCCTTTTACCCACTGTTCCATGTGGCTTTTTTCTCGGAATAAGAAGGGTGTTTATGTATATTTTAACCCTTTTTCAATCCCTAAACAGAGTTTAACTGCACTGTAGTAAGCGGCTGTTCTAACCCCGCCCTCATAATGTGTAACAAATGACGAAATAAACTTTGTTCAGATTATAGAAGTAATAACGGGAAATACTTGCCTGCCTCAATGTCTCAAAGTAGTTAATCTAAGAACGAGATAGGACAAGTCAGTCAGTCAGTGTTTTGGACGAGTGTGTATACATACCCAAACCTGACATTTTCCTGGCTTTTAATATGCAAAACTCGATTTACCGGTCCGTCCGTCAAATGGGATGGTTCGTAATAAACTAGACTACGTAATGAGATACGACCGATGTTCATCTGTGCAGTAAACTGATCACCTGGATCTATCGTGCAGTGTCCCGCGTTCGAAACCCGGTCGAGCTATGATTAAATAATGAATTTAGTTACTATAATTTCACACCGCGTCTCTAATGGAGTAGACAGGGAGCACCGCGTGTTGAATATCTCTATCAGTACAGGTGTGACGTGCTACTTGTACATTGATCGCTATCTTCGGACACGCACGTTTCTGGGGACTTTCGAATCCCTATCAGCCGGTATATGATATATTTGGTCAAGATATGTACGTCAGGATCGACATTCGAATTGTATGTCTGTTACGTTACTCTTTCACCTGCCATTTTCTCTCTCTTTGTACGTGAACAACGTCTGGGATTAAAATAAAACAACTGGTTAAATAAAACCCTGAAAACAGTAAAATTCTGGAATAGCCCTAAAACATTTTTCTCGCCCTGATTAAACCACTTGTCCGGTAATTGGGAACGTCCGGATATCTTTGCCCGGTGTTACGGTTTATTCCGGGACTGAGTACTTTTTTAGATCTCAGCAAACCTAATTTCAACTCGTAATCCTATTCGGCAAGTGTTGACGAAGCCCGCGACTGTTTGTTCTCACTGTTTATCCGATATTAAATACTTCAAAATTAAATATTTTATGCCCTAAATTGAAACTTCTAATACCGAATATTGTTAGAGACAATTGATATATAAATATGTTATCAATCTACTTATTATCCAATACTTCACTCGCGTTCCCATAAAAAGTCTAAATCTTCAAGTCGTGGAAGATACCTCATATTTGAATTTCGACAATGCGTACCACGGTGCAAAACTTTATTTGTTAGTTTATGCGTGAGAAGAAAACGAACAGACAAACATCGCAGGCTCGAGGGTAATCCGTACTCCTTTTGTGGAAAGCTTGGCGTCTTTGAACGACCTTTTTAATGCTTTTAATCGTTACTATTTATTAATAGTATAGACATGAATTATTTGTAACTAGTTATTATCAATATACAAAGGGCTTACGAGTACGTTAAAATGTACTAACAGCACGTACTAAACTGGTTGATCGTATTGTCAATAAGAATATTAACTCACTTACTGTTGATACTGGAGGTTAACCGGGTAGTATCAGTTGAACTTACCTGAAAAGAAAAATAACGTTATTATTTTAGACACGTGGACTTTAATAATATGCTAGTTATTCGGATACCCACATAGCGTACGTTATCAATTGTAACAAAACAACCATGTATGTAACACGTAACCTTATATGTTAATACGTAAAGCGTAAACTTCGTGACCCTGTTCACGAAAATTGGATGAACGTAACAGTATGAAACTTAGCACAGTTATAGTTCACATGGAGGATCAGCGCAGAAAGTTATTATTTTATTAAATAATGCTTTATAAATACTTTATTTTAACAATAACACATTACGCATACTAAGGCACATACACTAAAATAAACACCGTACCAACGTCAGTGCTGCCAATAGCAACAGTGTTACATGTATATATGTGTGTGTTAGAGTGAAGATAGGTTTTGTGCGGGGAAACGTATTGATGTGTCATCTTTAGCACAAGAACTTCAATAAGGTTAGCATTTGAAATTTTATAAATTACGATCGAATTTCGATCGCTACTGGACCACTAGTAATAATAAGCATTAATGCAGCGGTGAATAATTTATTTAATTAATATATTAATTAATTAATTGTCTTAATTATTGATCAACATATTTATCGCTATTTCATTAAAAATACTGTAATGTTTCGTGTTTCAGTTTATGTATAAAATATATAAACGGTTTACTTTTCACTGTCATCACTCTGGCAAAACACAATATAAAATACTGCCATTCATAAGCGCGCCACGGTTGTGTTTTGACTAATGAACGTTTTGTCCCTGTCTGACATATTTCAAATGCGCTAAAAGGAATGAGACGAAGGACACTTGTTTTGTGTCTTTCCTTTTACGTTTATGTTGTAAAGGGTCCCGTTAAAAGTACTCGGCAACGTTTTTATCCCCAAAAAGCGTCATGTAATCCTTAAATTAAGAAGTCAGAAATAAAGTTTCTTAGCAACTAGTAATCCCTGCCAGGGTATGATTGATGAATTCCGGATTGGGGGCTCTAATCTGATCGCACTGACGGCCCCAGATTTATTGGGTCCAGTGGCTTGCTTAATGTTAATATTTTTTCCCAAGCTATCAATTTTATATATATATATATTTCGCTGTCGTTAATATAACGTATCTATTTAGCTGTCGAACCTGAATGTTTTGTATATTCACTAGCATGTGTGCGTGTTTACATGACACATGTTTCAGTGTGCGAGTGAAAGTTGTTGTTCGTATTTTATTAATGATTATTAATGAATACTAAAATAATAATATTTTTTCCTCGATCATTTTTAATCAGAAATTCATGCACATTTCGTCTAAGACATCTTCTGAAGACTTTGGCGACATTTTGATTAAATATAGCGTTTCCAAAATGTACTACGCAATAAATTCTACTTTTTAATCCCGCCCCGTCTTAACCCGTATCTCGCCACGGGGTGTCTGGCGAGCCGCAACGAACGTCGGCTAATTGCCGAAACCAGCACTGATCCGGCTTAACCCGCGACCACAGTAGCCCTATCCATGACAATGGAACCCCGGTTTAAATGAGTTGAATCCCATTATAGGCTTTATTGTTTTAGCTGAAATATACGTATAACGACTGTAAATTGCATGGAAGTTATAACTTCTATGTAACTGGTTTTTATTCACAATGTATCGTTAAAAGGCAAATTTAACACTTATTCATCGGCATTGTGCTTACTAATTCACTTTACTGCACAACCGCTTTAATGGTTCTTTTCTATCAATTTGCCAACAATACTTATTTCTGAAATTACTAAATACCTATCTGAGGGTTATCTAAAGAGAGCTAAATATCTAACTTTCCAAACCTAATGTGCTTCTTCTATATTCATCACTCTCGGAGAGTCGACCATCAGCCAGTATCTGGTCTACTTGGTCAAGATGGTTGAGTAATTGATTGTAATAAAATCTATTAAGAAATATGTACAGATTTAGTACCAACAAATGAAGCAAGTTTATAAACAGGGTTGCTATTCAATAAGTATGGATTGGAAGCATCGCCGCCGAGGGAATATTAAGGCTCGTCGATCGATGGGAGACTAAAATTATTAACCACCACCGGCAGCGCCGCGCGATTATTTTAATGTCGGATTTGGAACGACAATGTCTGCCTTAGGAAATTTATTGCGACACACAATTTTGTGTTATTGAGCAAGTTTTATGAATTTTTGTTTTTTATTGTACTCGTGTAAATAACAAACATGCTTTACTTACTACATTTTGAGCGACAGGTTACTTCTCATTTTTCATTACAGTGTGGGTTGAATGTGACATCATCATCAACATCATCACCGTCATCATCGTTACCACAACCATAAAATCATAAATTATAAACATCGTCATGGTCAACCCTGTCATCATACCACTGCAATAGATTGGTCTCCTCGCAGAATGTACATGCCAGACCTTATTTTGTGGATATAACTTGTCAACTTGACTGTCTCGTTGATCGTGTTGGTTACAAGCGCGACGGCTGATCGAGTACTATTGGATTTTTCTAAAATTTAGAATTTCTAGTAGTGGCTCGGAGTCTGGACTTGTGCCCGATATA
>DWEG01000062.1:0-14653 GCA_018245845.1 Apyrrothrix hygieia | reverse complement strand
GGAGTCGTGGTGTTATTTGAATCCGAGAATTTTATTTGCCTTTATTGCTGCCAAATTATTTTCACAGTCGCAACTGGAAGTTATTTATTCATTCTTATAGCAAAACAAATCCGAAATATTGTTAGAACGTTGTGATTAACAAAAATTCAAATTATTGTGTTCTTTTATATCTGTACTTATCTGTATTATATCTGTACTTATTATACAAATTTCTTATGGCGTTCTATTAATCGTATGGTTTTGTAGTTAGAATAGTTTAGTGTAAGCGTGTTATTTAGTCTTCTGTTAATAGATGCGTGGGCATTATCCGAAAAATATGCATCGGTAAAACTTTACGTTTTTCAGATATACGATTGAGCTCAGATAATATTGTATAAGACACACAAATTACTAATTTTAATTATCACTCGCTATGGACACTACTAAAGCAGCACACCGAATTAGTATAACACCGTCGATGACCTCAGAACATCCCGGAGTAGAGTAGCCAGAGGCTGGCCAACAGGAGCACGAGGATCATGTAGGTAGCGATGAGATTGGTGGTCTCGTGGTTCGGCATCTTGATCAGGACCAGAAACGCGTTCACTGGACAAGTCGCTCCAGAAAACTGAGGGGGCACGCAAATTTGTCGCCGCCCGGCCAATCGCCTACGCCAAACCACGCCTCTATCTCACGCCGAATATTATCCACATTTATAAATGCGGGTACAATAATAGACACATCGCCCCGTTGACAGGTGTCACGGTTCTGGAATCCCCTGGCGATTGATTCCTCCAAGGCAGGACTTGACACAAGAAAAACAGATGTCTAAACAAACTCACAACAATATTTCTCAAAAAATGGAAGAATCCTAACATTCATATCTGACGATCACATTTTAAGTTCCATGTGCATTAGAACCCAAAGAGTAACTAATGTGTCATGGATTATCAAGAAAAAAAAAACAATTCATTAAATATCTAAAATTTTAAACAACTATTGTTCAAATTTTTTTGGAATTCTATGCGCATTTAGTACAATATGCGCTTCTGCAAATATTTTCAAATAATTGACAAAAATGTAAAAATGAATCGGCCTAACGAACACGTGAAATTGTTGAACAGAAGCTAATGGAAATCTTATTATATGAACACTGCCACAATATATTAAAAAAATTGCCTTCATAGGAATTGAAGTTCATTTCAACATTTTCTTCAAGTCCTTGCACCTGGAAAACGATGCCCAATCAACTTCCTATGGAAAAAACTAACAAAGCACTCACTTTACTTACAGTCCCGAGATCGCACTAGAAGACTGCTGAGTAGAGTAGCCACAGGAAGAAGAGTAGGATCACGAGGATCATATACGTGGCAGCAAGATTAACGGTCTCCGCGTTGATCGGCATGATTGCGATGTGGCGGAGGGAGAACTGATCGGTGAAGGATCTTCGCACCGCCTGGGTGCTCTACGTCAGCAGCCAGGGCCAGACTCAAAGAAAAAGGACGCCTCAACAGTATTTAATCGATCCTATTCAATTAAATCCTAACAGTGAACATAATTTACGAAGATTAGGAAATTGAAAGATTTTGTTCGTGATTTGAAAATACTAGCCTCTGGGCGATCAAAACTAAATTACGGATCTCAAATTTAGGTATATCAAATAATGGAATGTAAAGGAGATTATGTTATTTTGTAAAAATACTAGCAATGTAACAAGCGGGAATCACAGATGGCTACAGTAACTACAACCTACCTTAAGCAGACTTGTAGACAGAAAACTCTTAGTATGAGTTAGTGTACTTAGTAATCTAGTCAATAAGTATATTCGTTATAATATAGGTGTTTTGTTTTCTATTCGTCACAACTTGTAGGGCGGAATGCAATACAGCAAGAATATTTTTTTATTTACTTCTCGACTAAAATGAGCGCAAAGGGATGACAGGTTTGTAAAAATAGACCATATCCTTAAGAATAAAGAGAAAACACATCTAACAAAATATTTACAAATAACGGAAATATAAGAAATTGTGTATTTTCAGGTGACATTTTAACATCATAAGCAAAACAGATATCATGAAAAACGAGTTCTAAATCCGAAACTACAAAACAAATGAGTAACACGTACTGCAATAATTTAGAATTGTTGAAGGGTCTTCAGAGTAATGAAATACCGGATTAAACCGTTGTTATGAAAGAGACTTGCGGTGTACAAAAAGATTTATATTAAATTATAGTTACACGGCTTCTGGTCCGAACTTTTGAAATATTACGTTTTACTTTAATGAATTGAATTCTGTGTTCGAATGTCAGCTGCTTCCTCTAATTATTTTTCCGTGTATACGGTTAAAACTGAACCTAAATTTTATAATATAATATTATTGACTCACGATTTTAGAAGGCTGAATATAAAGCCCACAGGGACACAAGGAGCAAGAGGAGGATGCAGTAGGTCGCCACCAGGTTGGTACCTTCCGAGGAGTTCAGCATTTTAAACTCGTCTGTTACGCGTTTCAGTCGCTACTGAGAGAAGCTTTGGAGAACAAAGCTGAAATATTGTTTTTTTTTAAACAAACCTAATTCTATTTTTCGTTTTGGCGACGCAACCAAATTAATTGCATGTCACCTCGGGCGCTGTCACGTTTGTTATCCCGTTATATTTTTCTGTTTACAATGAATTTTCTCCGAATTCGATGACGCTGCCGAAATGTTTGTTGGATTGTTCCATGACCATTTTTGGATTAAGAGACAACTCGACAACTCAATATGAAAATCGACAATTGGAAAAATGATTTGATTTTGTCGTGGTTCGATTTTCTCCAGCGATTATCGATTGGATCGAGTCCGGCCCTGCCGGCGATTCATTTCTGGAGAATGATAAGCTGAGCTATATTTGCGCTGTAGCATCGTTCAGTTTTTAGCGAGTACAATGCAAGCCGACGCCATCTATGCCGTCCGCCACTGATTCCGATCGCACACGATATTTCACTCTGCTAAAAGTATTATAAATCAAAGCAATGGCCTTTTATTTTTATCTAATTGAACATTAACAAATAATAATAACTATTTGTAATGGTATTTTTTCATAGCTTAACCACCTTACGTAATTTATGCACGTCATGCAACGAACTGAATCAAAGCAAAAAATAATTGGCTTCGTTTGCGAGAATAAAGTGACCATAAAATTGTCTTACGTTGTATTGCAATTTACAACTTATTCTACCTTTGTGGAATGCAAATTTTAACATTTCCTGGAAACATTAAAACTATCCAATCTTGCTATCCCAGTATCCACTGCATATATTTTGTCCATTCCGTACTACGAACCATAACTTTCAGAATCTGATGCAAAATTAAAATCGCAATTCTCACTAATTACGCGACTGGTGTCATAAAACAGTAATTATACTAATTGACTACTAATTTACGACATGGCTCATAAATTCCACAAAAAAATATAATTTACTGCATACTAAGAACGTACATAATGCTTACAAGTTTTAATTATATAAATTCAATTTGCTTGTAAAAGTATTAGAGATTGTACTAATTATAAGACAGAACAAAATAGAATTAGAGGACGAAAATGGCCTGTCCGAGCGGTCTTTTTATAAAAATTACTTGTACTTAGTGTCTAGGCTTTTGAACTTCGTATTTTGAAAAAGACCAATGACGAACAGTGGATGATAAAATAATGATGATGACTTCATTTATACTTATCATATAACTCTTTTTATGAAGTCTCTTTCGAGTGTCACCTATGGGTATCTATGGAAAATACCATTGAACTGTTCCATCAGCGTTTCTGCGTAGACGATAATTAATTGGAGTTAATACTTTCCAATATAAATGGGCGCTGGCCCATAGATGATTCTTCTCACACATTGATTTTAAAATTAGAAGTAAAATCGATTACAAAATGAGATATTATTGTTTCTGTTATCCTCACTATAGTATGTTGAGTATTTATAGCCATATTGGCCACGGTTCGCTATAGTCTATCCAGTTAAAATAGGGTTGCTAATCGTTGGCATTGCATTAGTTATTCATTGGTTAGGGTAGAAAAACAAATACTTCATATTTACACAAACTTTTTCTACTGCATTACTATTGGCCACAATTCCAATTCCATCATGCGCCCCGGCATAGTCGATCACTTGAAGAAGCTTGCAATCTGGTGTTGGCCTCCGAAGAGGGAGATGTCAGCCTACAAGTTGGCGGAACCGCGGTATATAAATAGGGTTTATGCAGGCGGGGTGTTCATCAGTTTGCGGCAGTCCTTCCTATGTGATAAGAGAGAGGTAGGCGGGTAGACACAAGTTTGTCGATGCCCGCAATCTTCAGGTACCCCTATCAATACTTCAGCGTAATACAATATATCAATCAGTCAGACATAAGTTGTCAAACTCACTCGTTCATTTCATTCGCCGTCCACATTATTTGTGAAAAACTTCCTCATCACGCCTTAAATTTTGTAACTTTACCATCTGTTAAATTTAAACATAGCACGTGCTGTTTAAGAAATCATTAAATTCCTGTGACGTAATTTATGGATGGACTCGATACAAATAAGTTAAATAAAAATAATACCTTTCAAAACCTACATATTTAACCTAAATTTATATCCTAAAATTTACTTTAAATGTAACTAATATTCATGTAAAACGGTAGTTAAATTTAAAGAAACGTGATATGTTTAATCTCGTGCTCGTAATTGTATTTTTATACAAGCAGCTGGCAACCCTAACCTGGAATTCGTTCCAATGTACAATTCCACACACAGAACTCGTTCAATGTGTGGTACATTGTATACCGCTTATCATATAAAACAGATGTCTATTCTCTGATTATTGCAACTACTGAGAAACAGAAGCTATAGGATTTGTGTATAATACTTAAGAAACTGGCACAGTACCGGTCATTGCCAGCCATCTGTATCTAATATCGAAATTCTTCTTGAGACCGGTCACATGTGCCTTGGAAATGGAAATGGAAATCAGATGGAATGCATCATGTACGTATACTTGAAAGTACGTATACTTGGAAGTTCATGCAAGCGCCCATTGCATGGCGATAGAAATACATGCAGAAGTAAAGTGGGCTGTTAGTTGTTGGTTCAGTAGTTAGTGATTCTGAGTCGCCAGGTTTTGTGGGTACGATTCCCACCCAAAACAAATATTAGCTTAATTGATTATCCTCGTGTAACATCTTAACACTAATGTTCACTGCTGGACATGAGCCCCCCTCAGAAACCCCCCCTCACGTCCCCAAACATCGCTAAAACTGATGGACTATTGTTTCTTTGGATCCACCCAGCGGCCCTGATGACGCCATCGGGCCATGGTCCATATGAAGTATTGGCCTATTCTTACATGGACTATAGAATGCTTAGCTTACTTACTTAGCTTAACATCACGCCTGTAGTCCCCGAAGAGGTAGGCCGAGGAATGTACTACACTCCCACGTTTCACCAGTTACGTATACGTCACAATATGTAATAGGTGGTGAGTCTATTGCCACACATCGGCCACAAATCCAGACTCCGAGCCACTACTTGAAATTCTAATTTTAAAATAATCCAATAGTACCCGACCCAGGGTTTGAACCCAGGACCTCTCGATCGGCAAGCTCGTTTGCACCCAGCACGACCAACGAGGCAGTCATTAGAAGGCCGTACTTGATTTATTTACTGAAATTGTATTTTGTTAATGTTATATACTGGTATGTTCCTAATTTTTCCTGTGTCCCACAATTTACACTTCATCGCAATGATATTAATCAATGAAGATGAACATCCGGTGACTCGGTCTTTTTTCAACACACTTTGTTATTCCACATTGATGCTTACACCTTACAAAATAAGGTTGAACTTTGTAATAACTTTCAGACGCTTATGAGTGTTACGTTTTACCTTGAATACATTATTAAGGAAAATATAAACAATTTTATCGCATAGCCGTTAAACAGATCAAAAGCGGTTTAACAGTCCTCTCAAAATACTACGTTACGTGAACTAATGCCAGAGTTACGTGAACATCTTATTTATAGTCAGCTACGGCACTCATTGATTTGCCTGATTTCACTAAGAAATTATACTTATAAGATAATTTCTTACGTACAAGACCCAAAAATATATTTAACTATAAGTAAGCTTTATTGAAATAGTTTAGAGTACGCACTACTTCATAGTTATCATAATACATTAGCTACAAAAAGTTCCTCTAAAAAAATTTTGAACACGTCAATCGATCTTTTTTGCCACCAAATTTTAGTTTTTGCGCATGTGACCAAAAAGCTATAATAAATATCGAAATGTAAAATTTTTAACATTATACTATTAATACATCTCATCTAATTTTGCTTTACGACTATTCCAGAGGCCAATTTCGCAAATAAAAATTATTACGCCCGTGTTAATCTGTTGCCGTTAGCTCATCTTTCAAATTGGACAGACTAAACATTTGAAGTTTATTTGTATAAATAAAACGAGTTGTAAATATAAATAAACGTTTTAAAACTTAATTATTATGTTTAATTAAAATGTATGTGTGAATTCTATTATTGCCTTCTATTTATTTGCTGAAACACGATTCTTCGCTTTTGTGGACGTTCTAATACGTTTCAAAATTTTTAAAGTACTCTCTATAGGACAAGTCATTATTACATGAAATTATATTTTAAAGCGTAACATTACACCTGTAATCCCCGAAGAGGTAGGCAGAGAAGTGTAGTACACTCCCACGTTTCACCAGTTTCGTTTACGTCCCAATATGGAATAGATGGTGAGTCTAATGCCATATACCGGGCAATAATCCAGACTCCGAGCCACCACTAGAAATTTTAATTTTAGAAAAATCCGGGGATTTGAACCCGAAACCTCTTGAAACCTCTGCAGTCGAGATAATTATATTGATAATGAAGATTTCAAGACTTACTATGTCACTACGTAAGCACATCACACCTTTATCCTTAACTATACTGTCCTTGGCCATATGTATAGTTAGCTTTTGTTTCTAACACACACATACACACACGCACACGCACAAGCACACGCACACGCACACACACGCACACGCACACACTCAGTATGTTTTATGTTTTTCTAATCTTAAAATGTATTTTATGCAATAGATGTAGTTGATCAATGTAATCAATATCATGTTTAGATTATTATTCATTTATCCAATGTTTCTTATTCCTATTTGTAATCGATACTTATATGATTTTATATGCACATACTTCTGTCCTGAGGTGGGCGTAAGTAGCTGCGACACAGTTTTTTACTACTACAGCTGCTTACGAACATAAAAACTTGTCGATTTATTTTAATGTGTATTCAATAAAATCTTTGAAATTGTCAATTGCTGTTGATCCTAAGGGCCTCGACAGCTCTTAACAGCCTTATTGTCCGCTTTAGCTTTGGCTCCCGTTTTATCTACTTGTCAACCATTGACTACTCGATTACATAAATTACTAATACGTATATATGTAGAATACTTAAACTCTATCATCCACAACGACTTACAATTCATCGTTTTAGTGCTATATAGGAAAAAATATATTTTTTGCATTGTTCTACCCTTAAATATGAAAAAAGAGTGTAACACGAATTAAGACTATCTGTTTGGCTTTACGACTGATAATATTATATTTACTTGCAACTTTTTAAAAGTTCAAATTGTCAACGGTGACAAAAGAGACAGCTGACATTGACTAAATAGTCATTATAGATCTATGAGTCTTCATGAAACAGCGATCTAATTGCGATTGTTGACATTATCGGGTTCGTTTACATTCTGTAGTGATAACTAGTTAGTCACGCCTAACTAAAGACACGGTTATTGGCCAATAGCAATCTTATGATGTGAAAAATTATCAAGAGTGAAGTGTTATTTGATGGGCGAGCAACAAATATTAAAAGCCGAAGACATGGCTACAACGAGCACTGCGGTTACTACGGTGTCCCCGCAACTGCAGGAGGTAAATAATCTTACATAAAACATCGTTATCATCTGTGTATGATATGTTAGTACTTAATAGTATTCAACGTTTAGATAAACGCGTTAAACGGAATGGAGACAGTTCGATGTTCATTCGTGAATCGTTAGAGAAGTGGGGCAAATGGCTATGTTGGTTTCTAAAACGTTGTTAAGATTAGCGAGCTTTTCTCGCGTTTTAAATGTAAATTTATCCAGTAAAGTAGGGTTGCTAGGTGACATAAATGTATTGGACCTGACAAGGGTGGTTGCTGGGCCATTTTGTACTATGACCCTAGGAGATCTAGGCGCGAATGTAATTAAAGTAGAAAGTTTAGATGGTGACGATGCCAGGAAGTGGGGCCCGCCTTTTATTGAAGGCACACAAGATTCATACTATTTTTTGTCAATAAACAGGAACAAGAAGAGCATTTGTGTTGATATGAAAAGTCTTGAAGGTAAGAGTTACAATTATGAATATTATTGCCTTACTGTATACAGCACTGGAGACATTGAATCAAAAATATTTCTCAAGGCATAGACTTATGCTAGGAGTTAACATTGGAACATGAAAACTAAAACAACAATTACATTCATATGTATCTATGACTGTATCAACAAAATGACCGAATATGGTGTCATTATATGTTTCTATCAAATAACATATACAAATATGTCTATTTGAAAGATCAAATCACACATTTGAGTGACTGTTGACAAAGAAAAGCCTGCTTGTGTTCATGAAACAATTGACTCTTAATAAGACATGGAATTACTTGTTGTGAAGTTAACGTAATTATTTATTTTCTATATCAGGACTTTAATAATTAATCTGTTCCAGGGAAAAACATAATATATGACCTAACGAGAAAGTGTGATGTGGTTGTTGAAAATTTTCTTCCCGGAAAGCTGGATAAAATGGGTGTTGGCTATGAAAAGTTGAGTGGAATCAACCCCCAATTGATTTATTGTGCTATCACAGGCTTTGGGCCTGTTGGCCCATATTCCAGGAAACCTGGGTATGTAATTTTTAATACATTAAATGTGTATCAGTGTAGTGATTGCACATTAATTCACTTTTTGTATGTGTTTCATTAATTTTGTTATAATTAGTTCAATGAAATGTCATTCATAATTTATAACTTGTTTTGTAATAAAACTTTTAGATTTACAGAAATATCTCTAATATAAATTACAATAACAGGTAGCTTTCCTAATAACAATAGAAACTAATGTGAATAAGTTATTTAGTTTCTGAGTAAATACAATTGTATTTGTATTCTATACAAACACAATTGTATTTAACATTTTACAGTAGTGTTATTGAATACAAAATGTGTATATAACTTATGTATACATTATTGAAATGATACATTAAAAGGATGTTTTTGGACAAGAAATAACTGTCATACATACATAAATGTCTGTCCCCAAAACTGGGATAACAGTTATCTCATAATGGCTTACATGTCAATCTCTTCTAATAATCACACTATAGAAATGAACGGGGTATGTCACAACTCCTCCATTGGTGCTTAATCAAATTCACTTGCTTTCAGTATTGGAAAAAAAAATTAAGTATTTGCATTCTCATACTCATCATTATTAGACAATTTGTTAATTATTTTAGTGGCTTTTTATCCCATTTGTGGGGAGAAACTAATATTCAGCAGTATTGTAATAAGTAATACTAAAAAACATGCACCTCACTTTGTAGTGATCCCATCTCATTGAAAATATTCAGACTAATTATGAGATTTTTTGTTTCAGCTATGATGTTATAGCAGCAGCTATGGGCGGTCTTTTGAACAACACGGGGGAAAGGAACAGTGGACCGGTGAAGCCAGCTGTGGCCATCACAGACCTTACCACCGGCTTACACGCGTTTGGCGCCATCATGACAGCATTATACTATCGGAAGAATACTGGAAGAGGACAGAAGATAGACTGCAATCTCCTATCTACCCAAATATCCAGCATGATCAACATTGCGAACATATATCTGAACTGCGGCATTGAGGGCCAACGCTGGGGTACAGCCCACGCTAACTTAGTACCCTACCAAGCCTTTAAAACGAAAGACGGTTACATCGTCATCGGAACAGGATCCAATCCACAATTTGCTGATCTATGCCGACTGATTAATAAAGAGGAACTGATCACAGATGAGAGATTCCTGGACAATTCCGCCCGTGTGAAGAATAGAGACGATATAATCAAAATTATTAGTGATGTGATCGGGACAAAGACTAAAGCGGAATGGTTCAGTTTGTTCAAAAATGCCTCATTCCCGAACGGGCCTGTGAACAGTATGAAAGACGTCTTTGAGGATGAACACGTGAAAGCGATAGGGTTAGTGCAGGAGTTATCACATCCTGTAGCCGGTTCTGTCAAGATCGTGAGACCGCCAACTACGTACAGTGAAGGTGGCAACGAGGCTCGAACTGCACCTCCAACTTTAGGCCAACACACTCGCGATGTCCTCTCGAATTTCTTAGGCTACCAAAAGACAAAAATTGACGGATTGTATGAGAACAAAGTTGTACGATAATATTTTATTGCGTGCAACACTAAAGCGGTTATTTCATTATCTGGTGTGTGTTTTACCAACAGATAACTTGTATCAATAAATTGTATATAAGTGTAAAGATTGTGCAATCTGTTAGGTGTTTGAACTTGAAAATAAAGTTTTTTTACTTGCGTTTTACCTTTTTGTTTATTCCTTATCAATATCAGTATGTTGGTGTGAAAATAAAATACTAACCTTGTACGTAAACATGATGGGTGTTGGATTTTTTATCTATCTCTCCGTTATAGAGCATGTAGTACATGATAAGGAGGAACAAAATCAATATGGATTGTTGGAAAAAGTGGATGGACACATCTCTATAGAGATGCACCCTGTAGTGAAAGTTCCCTAAGGATTTATTTTTTAGACTGTTATATAAAAGCTGCTAGGCATTTAATCTGTTTATTGTGAAACTTGTTATAGGTAAAGCATAAATAAAAATTGAGATTCTAAACAAGAAAACTTATGTCGTTTCAATAAATCACAAATAAATATACATTCCAATTATCGTTAGTCGTGGTAGTTCCAAGCGCGACTGCCTATCGAGAGGTCCTGGGATCAAATACCGGAACGAGTACTATTCACATTTTCTAAAATTAGAATTTCTAGTAGTGGTTCGGTGTCTGGATTTGTGCCCTGTGTATGGCAATGGACTCACCACCTATTCCATATTGGGACCTAAAACGTATCTGGTGAAACATGAGAGCGTACTACACTCCTCTGCCTATCTCTTCGGGGATTATAGGCGTGATGTTAAGTATTCCAATTATCAGGTAAAGCTAGAGATGTTTTATTTTTCTAGGAAGCTTCCAGTCAGCGGGTCGCAGTAATAACACTGCGGCCGACGCGCACCCAACAGCGCAAGAAGGTGGTCTGGACGGAAGATACCGTTGACAATGAAAACATGAACAAGAAAAAATCTAAATGTAAGATTGCAGACTACAATTTAAAAAATACACGAATGTTTAACTAGTCAGTATGCAGCTGCACACGGTGTTTTTAAAAAACACAATATTTATTGGCTGAATACAATCTCTTTTTTTTATTGTTTGCGGGTTTCTCATAACTACGGGTGGATTAAAGTGCACTCTATCATGCTAATAAGGAATGAATTAAGGATTGACAGACAAACTAATTTAGTACACTAAATTAGTGGAAGACTCATCTATCGAATGTTTTTAATATCTATTTTCCCGATTCGTACAACCTGGAATTATTCAAGACAAGAGTGAATAGGCACTTCCTAGGCAAGCATGCTACATCCTAGGCTGCATCTCGTTTTCCGTCAGGTGGAATACCAGTCAAACGCGATCCTATGTCTAATTAAAAAAAAAAATGTTTATAACAGTTTTTAAGGCTCCCGTTGTGGCTTAGCGATTATTGCCTATGAGTAACTCGAGGATCGATTGCTTAACCTGTACTCCGAAGCACATGAACGCTCGTGACAATTTGCCAATGGTGGTCACCCACCCAAGCTAATAATCAAATTTAATTCAAATTAAGAACATCGTAAGTTTTGGAAAGTACTGACAATGTTCGATCCGGAAACGAAAGTAAAATCAATCAGGAGTTTAAGTCACGTTTATGGAAAGTATTGATATACATATTGTTTCGTTTACCCAGAATGTCGTGAACGCTGCTGTCGTATTGAATAAACCTCTTCAATGCCTATGTTACGTCAATGTCAGTGATTACTCTATTATGTTGTTGCGTAAAAGCCATAATACTTTTAAATTAAATATTGCTAATAGTTCAGAGCTACGTTGAGCTATGTGGTTCACTGAAGTCTTATAAACAGCTCATCTATTAAGTTGACAGTGCGTTGGATAATTTTGAATTACCGGTCTTATAAGCGGCTATGACCATTTTTACCAGGTTGCTCGTCATTTTGAATGAGAAATGACAATTGAGTTCATTCGCGTAACTAAATAGTTCGTTTCTCAGATATGCTCCGCCTTTATGTTTCTTCACTGCAATAATAGATGGCGTTACAATCAATTTAAGATTAGTATGAGTAGATACTTTGTTTTGTATGCAAAATGGCACGTTCCCACGAGGAATCGTATAATAATAGCCCATAAGCTTAAATAAGCCTTTAAAATTGTCATAAGACCCACATAAAAAAGCATTGGAGATACATTGTGTGGTAATTTCGCCTCTCGAGATTAGTGATAAGTATATGTACTGTAGAGGATTTATCTACAATAAGTGTGAGTGAATTCATTTAGGCGTTATTTTGCGGAAATCCACTGTTAATAGTTAAGTTAAAGTTATTATGCGATGCACTGCGACCATGTATCATAATATGTATTTACATGCAGTCATTCAGTGAGTAGTAAAAGAGTTGCCACATTCCAGGTTGCTGCATATATGAGAAGCCGCATCGGTTCGACGAGTCGGACACGTCGGAGAGCGAAGACGAGTGCGAACACTGCTTCGGACACGTGGAGCGGCGTAAGCAGAAACAACAGACCACCACTGAAGTGCAGGTAACGTGTATTAGCAATTTCGTTTACCGTGGAGTCACATTTACATACGTTGTTGTTTTATAGTTACAAGCAATATCACGCCTATAATTCCCGAAGAGGTAGGCAGAGGAGTGCAGTACACTCGCACATTTCACCAGTTACATTTACTTACCATTATGGCGTAAGTGGTGAGCCTATTGTCATACACCGGGCACAAATCCAGACTCCGAGCCACTACTAGCAGTTTTAATTTTTAGAAAAATCTAATAGTACCCGACCCGAGAGTTGAACCCAGGGTCTCTCGATCGGCTGTCGCGTTCACAACCACTCGACTAACAAGGCAGTTATAGATATACGTTTATATATTAGGTAGTTACATCATACGACTGCTAGACTTATTTGAGTACTGTGATAATGTTTACATTACCTTTTGTGTTGTGTCAAATGTTATATCAAATAGCGTTTTCATTAACACATTTGACAACACATTTGTTAACACATAAAAACAATAGCCAAACGCTTTGCATGTGGTGCGCATAGAGTTGTAGCACGCTTAAATTAGCTGGCCTTTATTCAGCATCGTGATTAGTTAGGACAACACTTTGAGTTATAACTGCGTCACAGTTACGTCGCTTTCATCTTACGGCTTCAAAAAGTTCTTAAGTGTGGCATTTAGATTTTTTCGGCAAACAATTTCTAATTAGGTTTTAGGTCATCGTGAAAATATTAGAGGTAAAACGTAACATCACGCCTGTAATCCCCGAAGAGGTAGGCAGAGGAGTGTAGTACAGTCCCACGTTTCACTAGTTACGTTTACGCCCTAATATGGAATAGGTGGTGAGTCTATTGCCATATACCGGGTACGAATCCAGACTCCGAGCCACTGCTAGAAAGTTTAAATTTAGAAAAATCCAATGGTACTCGACCCAGGATTTGAATCCAGGACCTCTCGATCAGCAGTCGCACTTACAACCAACACGACCAACGAGGCAGTGAAATAAAGTAATTTATGTTTTTCATGTTGTGTGTTTTTCATGTATTGTATTTTTCCTGATATAGTATATAGATGTGACATGAAAGTCCAAATTGCGCCACGATGGATAAGTGAAAACATTATAAAGAATTCTCCTTCGTGCCGGCTCATAGTTACATCCAATGATATATTTTAACTTCAACATCACGTCACTTTTTACACTTTAAGATGCGTAGCAGGGAATCAAACTCCAAATCTCTGGGGATACGAATAAAGCAACTTTATCAGTATTAAAACGGCTGGGCTATCTCTGTATATCTATGTTTTAATAACAATGAAATATCCCCAAAATACCCGTTCAACCGACCAATAACCGCGTTTTAATATACCACTTAATTATCCCGCACAGAGGCTAATTATCTGTACGTTGACACACTTTATTATTTAATCATAATAATTATGGGGTAACTTACACACACAAAAGCTTAATACACAACGATAACACATACATAAGTACATTTCAACTGGCTGTATTTAATATCCCAACAGTTTGCGGTTGAATTTTTATAACTTATTACATTTGTTGGAAATTACATTTTTTGCTATAGAGAGTATGGCAATAGAGTCACCTACTCAATATTAGGACGTAAACTGGTGTAACGTGGGAGTGTACTACGCTCCTCTGCCTACC
>DWEG01000061.1:0-14724 GCA_018245845.1 Apyrrothrix hygieia | reverse complement strand
ATAAAGTAAAGATATTCGCAAAATCTGGAGAAAACCTATACATTGATTATTAAAATTAAGCAAATGTACGAGTAATTGCGACAATGCCTAGTTATTGGCTTTAAAGTACGGTTCATATGGTCCTGTGTGATCTTAGTAACTTTTTTTCGTTCTGAATACTGCTTTAAACGTCCTGGTTGTAAATCCCGAGTCGGATACTATTGAATTTATGTTACTTACTTAAATTTTTTAGTTGAAATTGGTAGTAGTGGCTCGGAGTCTAAATTTAAGCCCGGTGTATAGAAATAGGCTCACTAACTATTCTATGATGGGACGTAAACGTAACTGTTGAAAACTGGGACTGCACTACACTCCTTTTCCTACCTCATCGGGCTTAGAAGCGTGATGTTACGTTTATGTTATATGAGTTATAGTGGTATACATGTATCAGCGTCAATTAATCTATTAATATAAATGTAAGGCCCGAGAATATAGCTGTAGGTACCAACGCACAGAAATATACTCCATATGTTTATTTTCTTATATAAATTTTAACACATCGTATCGTTTTGTAGATTAAATGGCGCATAATGCTCATTTCCTTTGATCGCCAACAGCCTTTGCCGGTCCGAGTTGAAACTTACTTCGCTTTGGATATCGATAGGGAAATAGGAAAATACGAGTAAAAGTTCAAAGAGGTCGCTGAGGAGGTAATATGTCATAATATTATTGCTTGGGCCTCTCACGAAATGGCCAACAATGTTGCCGACAATATTTTATCCCAACCCTCGGGAACCCACGCCAAGTAAAAGGGTCTCAGGGAGCACACAGTTGCTGAAAGTTTGGGTTTGTTACTAATAAAGTAGACTTATCTTACTTACTACAAATCTTATACCTTTTCTTGTCTTTTCCTACCTTTACATGTATTATAAAAAGTTATTCACGCAAGAGATCTGAATTTGTTTTCAGCATTCCGTTTAGGTCAAACATTGAAATAGGCACATCTAACATTATTCATAGATCACCTATCGATTATTATCATCAACTTGATCCACTATTGACAAAAATCTTCTTTCATAATGTGAAGATTTAAGGATATCGACTGCTAAGATGGCTGATTGTGGGTTGGCAAGCTTTACGCACTTTAAACAATATTATGGTGAACTCTAAAAGTTGTAGGTTTCGTCAAAATGTTTTCCGTTAACCCTGAAAGCAAGTGGTATTTAAAATTGGATATTTAATATTCAGGTTTGGTTTTGTACATGTTTGATTTGATTCAGTTATAATATATTATTTGGACCGTATACAAATCACATACCAAAAATATACGAACAATATTAATAATTATCTTTTTAGTATCTATTCGTAAGCACAATATTCGCGTAGATAAGATGCACAAAACGTATGGAATTTTAAGCCATTGTAAATTGAAATCTAATTCACGAATTACCCAAATACATCACCCACAAATAAAACGTCATCACCATCAAAACCAATTACCTCTATGGGTTACATGCCTCCGCCCCCCAATCACAGCCAATTACGTAAAACGTTCCCGCGATACATCTACAACGTTTACTGTTACAGTAAAATATTGTGACGTTCCTCCTTTTTCCCACTGTGTCCATAGATATCCTGTGACAGCGATGACAGGCCCTCCCGCCTTTCCGTCATCCGCCTTTTATAAATTGTGCTCAGACTGCTACCCTTATAGACGAAACAACGAATCCTTGGTTTCACTTCGTACGAGTAAACTAGAAGCGACTAACAAATATAATAATTAAGACATGATACGTGGGCTAAGTACAACAGCGAAATTGTATAACAATTGATGATAATACATGAATTAAAGGGCACCTAAGTTCAACAGTGGAACGATATGCTGATGTTGATGACAACGATAATGTAGTATCCTCAAATCTACATTATCCATTATTGTCTCGAAACATCTGGGATAAAACGATTTGGCTAAGAAAAAGCTTACCACTATATGTATAGATGATACAAAAGGCCATTCTCATGATAAATATAAAGATTATCTACTCTAGGGCGTGTCCAGCCTTTCCAACGGTACTTAGTGTGATAGCCTACGGTCTTAACCCGTCTCATTCTTAGAGACCCGCGTGAAACTGTGGATCAATAAAACGATTAACAATAATAATGATGATTTTAAAAATTAAAATACATAGATAGTAAATTAAAAAGCTTTTTTTCTATTGGAACGGAGAATTAATAAAACTTTAATGTGAGCTAATATTTAAGTTAAAAACGAATTATTTTTGCTAACTTGACTACCTGGTTGGTCATGTTGGTTGCAAGCGCGATTTCCGATCGAGAGGTCCTGGGTACTATTGGATTTTTCTAAAATTAGAATTTCTAGTAGTGGCTCTGAGTCTAGATTTGAACACAGGGTATGGCAATAGACTCACCACCTATTCTATAATGTATTACACTCCTTTGCCTACCTCTTCGAGGATTACAGGCGTATTGTTACGTTTATTTTTGCTAACATACTTTTTTTAAAACGACGGCAATAAAACTTTGGAAAGAAATAAATATTTCAATCATTTTAAAAATTGACTCAGGGTGCTGATGTTTTTTCCTTTCTGTCACATCAGCAGATGCTAGATCGAGTCGAATCTGGTATTCGATGTTGAATGAATGAGAACGATGAGAATGAATGTCAATGAAGATGAACGTTAAGCATTATTTAGTTGTAGGTTTCATAGTAGCTGTTTATTTATTCAATAGTTAGTCTACTCGTTAGTACGCAGTCGATGGCACAGGGGCGTTATACGGGAACTTCACGCGAAATGGGATTCACCATAATTCTGTTATTTCGCCAACAAGTTGTAACAACAACAGTTTTAGCTCGTAATATTGTTAGCATTTTAATAAAACTCCCGACATTAATTACAATTCGCGCATTTACCCAAATTTTAAAAATCTCATTATTAGTTTTATTGCTGACGAATCTGTTGTTCTGTCTCAACGTTTTATTACAATTTATCTTGTTACCGACCTTTAGCTACATTACGAACGATATATTAAGCAAATTTAATCTTTTTCGTAATCAAAAAAGCTTGACTTACTTAAGTTTCATAACGAATTTTGGTTTAACTTGAGCAATTATTTTCTTTATTTCTGAAAAAAATTCTTATAATTGTTATTTATTGTGATACGAGAATTTGACGCAAAATATGCATAGATATTAAAAATATGTATGTCCATTAATATGTTCCCGTGTTTATAAAATATACCTTTATACGTACGTAATACTTTTATACGTAATAAATTACTACTACTACGTACTATTTAAATTTTCTTTTCCCTATATAGTTGTTTCAATTTTGTAAATTCAGTAAATAACAATAAAAACTACGTAAATCAGGACATCAGTCTGACATCTCCGTACTTATTCACGTCTCTTCTGTAACTTTCTGTAGCGTTCTTATCGTATATGGTATAAAGACCAAATTCGCTTGGTACTTCGGCAAAATGTTGTACAGCGCGCTGGATGGCAATTTTTCAAAACACACCCTCCACAGGAAATTCGCCCCCACTTCCTATAGGCTGGAGATCGATACGCGACCCCCGTCATATGACTGTGATGAAGTGGAAAACTGTGAGGACATTTTTTCGAAAATTTTTCGTAAACAAACCCACATTTGACTCCGACGGGAATAGTTTTGTTTCTTTTTATTTAATAAAAAATCGAATTCCTAACTTGTAGTTGTATTAACTAGATTACAGGTGAAACATAATAAGTGAGTTTAAGCGTGCCAGAGAATAGCCTTCACTCTACTTATTCTGAGAGGAGACCCATGTACATTAGAAACGGTAAAAGAGTTGCTAATGGTGGCAAAATTTTTATAAGACTTATTTAAGGACTATTCGTTGCAATAGTTGTGTTCAATGCTAGCTGCGTTTAAGAGATAGACAAGAAAAAAAATGAAATAACTTATAATTTTTTTTATCATATTATATGTAACAAAGAAAATAATATCTGAGATGACACAGTACATCTAGTATTACCTATAAACAATGAATTTTTATTAGTTTTTTTTTTGTTATATTCAACTATATAATACTAGTTGTATTTAATGAGAAATAAAAATGTAAATTGATTGTAATATATTTATGCAAAATAAGGAAAAGTTGGGCATCCTGGCACAGGTTATATTTAATTTAATAAGATCTCCCAACAACGTGATAATGCAAATACTTCGTTACAAAATAAATAATTTTTATTTTTTATTTTTTCATGCATTATAGAAATAATTATAATAACGACGTATCATCACGCCTGTATTTCGCCGAAGGGAGAAGTAGTAGTAGTAGTAGTAGTGTAGTAGAGGAGTGTAGTACAATCAAGCGTTTCACAAGTAACGCTTTCAACTTTTGATATACGCCGGGTCCAAATCCAGAAAAAAACATTTTCATCACAATTTCTACTAGCTTCCCTAACAGCATGGTCCCCCTACCCTCGCCATTTCGACACAGCCTTGAACCCCGGGGCAACACGTGGTGGCGTCCGTCCGAATACAAAACGATCCGCGTCACTCCTTGAAAGCCTCCGATTTCGCACACAGGAAATCGAGCTTTACACGTCTCTGTTAAAGTCCAATTTGCCTTGAGCTACCCTCTCAATACGAATACCGGCATTTTCATATAGGGTTGTCGTGTGTCAGTGTTTGAGTGCGAACTTTCCTAGTGGTGTTTTTAATAAACGTTACAATACTTTAAATGTGCTGTTTCATTAAACATTTTATGGACACGCCATCGGTACTTAAAAGTGGATGGGTAAATATTTTATAATCTCATACCTAATTAAGGCTAAAGTATTTCTCTTTTGGCTAATACAATTAGAATCATAAACGGTCGTTTTGTTTCATTTCTTATTTTTTATCAGAACACATGATATTTAATATTAAGAAAATAATTCTTGTTTGGTGTGTTAGTGATTTAGTGATTCAGTATTAATTTACATTTTAGCCAATCAAAATAATTATCTATGTGTATATCTTATATAATTTGCGGCGAAATGCTAATGCTAATACTCGTCAGGAAATAAATTTCTAAATCGGATCTAAGGCAACCCTAACGCTGGAATCTATGTACTTGTTGACCGACCGTTGCAGCGCGAATGTTAACTAGTACCGACGAGAGGCTAATGTGAGAGCTTAGTACGGCGCCAGAAACAATGTCGCCGCCATCTTCTTTTTTCGAACAAGAAAACTCCAGTCACTGTTTCGAAAAAGAAAATGGCGGACGCTGTATACATATTTGACGATTACATATTTATTATCGTACCATAATTTTTTTAATTAATAGTGTCGAGTGTTCTAAGCTTTTTAGAAAGAATATAATACCGCGTTTAATACTTTTTCTATTTATAATTTTAAATTAACAATTGATTTAATTTAGAAAATAGGCATATGTTATATCGACTCGGTACCTACCACCGTCACTTTTATCAAATTATTTTAGACCTGTCACCGTGTCAATTCAAATACAAAATATAAACCTTTAAAATATATTTGCATTTTTCATTAACAAAAATTCTATTCTATGCAGCTCAGTTTCATTCTTTAAAACGTGTTTCGATTAATTTAACATGACAGCTAGTCGACGGCTCGTTAAATGGATAACATTTAATAAAACGACGCATAAAGACCTGTCCCTTGCACTTACGATAATTCGATTTTGAGAAATATTCAAAAGTGTTCAGAGCACTTAAAAAGTCGCAGTGAAAATTGCATTAAGCCATTAAATACCCGTGAATCGCGCCAAGTTGCCGTGATAAATGATATTTTAAACTGTTGGCGTCGCCAAATGTTGACTACTGTTAAGTAATGAATGCATCCTCTCACATGTTTCGACGCAATTTGTCGTAAAAACACGCCAAATTTATGACACACACACAATTCTTAACGAGAAGCTTTTCGCAACCAACGTTACATTTTTCATACGAAAAGCACTTTCTTTCTGGCATCTTTTTTACTTCGCCACCAAAGAACGTTTTGGTGAGTGTTAAAAAGTAAGTATGTAGCACGTTTTTATGGAATTTCGTCGGTGCATTCAAAGTCAGTTCGAAATTTCTAGTGTACAATAAAATGAAAGTCCTAATAAAAAAGTGCACGGAAATTTAAAAAAAATTTACAACTACAAGGCAAATTCACTTTACGTTATTAACAATGATCGCAGCGAGTTTTAATTAACCCTCTATAATAACGGACGTTAAACAGCCAAGATAAACAGGAGTGAAAAACCCAGTAACAAAAACATGTTTAACATATTGTGCTCTGATATTTGTGAGAGCTATATACCCATTACATATCTGTAACGTATGTATGTCCGTGTTTGCACATCGACGCCGCTCCTGGGGTTATAATATACCCTTGTTTTTTTAGTCTGTTTGCAGAAGACGCATCTACATGCTCGTGCCTATGTAAACGTACACGGCAAACATGCCCTTATAACGAATGTATAGAACGTTTTTAATAAAACGCCCCTGTCATGTCATAGAATTTTATGCGAGCTATCGATTAATCGATCGACTCGATTGTAGGACTTACATGGTTGGTGACCTTTTCGTTACTTGTTTTTTGTAGTTTTTATCGTTAATAAGTAAATGTTTTAAACTGTCCAAGGCTATTTATTCACTATAATATGCATTTATTAATATGTAATATGAACTTCATTTTAGTGAAGGAATTGATACAACACATAATCGCTATTTATATGCCACTACTTTGTAGTTGTTAATAAACACAGTGTTGGTTAGAAACCGCAAAATAAGCAGTTTTTACGCCAGTAGCGACCACAGCTATGTAATATCGTGTTATGGCAACGTACTTGTACAGCAACGTACATAGACAGTTTGGTAAAAAAAAGCAACGTTTATTAATCTGTGGAAATCACCGCGAAGTACTGCCGCCATTTTAGCTTGCACCGCCATACTGTTGGCAGTAACGAGGCGCAAGTAATATCGATACAGTCACCTTACCGCGGTGTAAACTGGAGTTTATTTTACCTGGATACGTGCCTCAGGCAATCCAATCTTTTCGGCCAGCCGCTCGCGCGCGAACACGTCCGGGTAGTGCGTTCTCTCGAACTCTGCAACATACAATCCAAAATTAAATTGTGAACGTCGTGCGCGACTTTTGAACGCGCCCGCTGCTGTTCCGATTCAATTTTGCTTTGCATTTTTCGCTGCGAAATGATTTTTCCTTTTTTCACTTTCAATTATTTTTTACGTACCTCCTACGTGTTACATAAATGTACACATACAAATGTAATTTCAATAAAAGATAAATCTCTGAATCTTTTTCATAACTTACCCTATTTTATATGTTTCAACTTAATATTTATATTTAAAGTAATGATTAAATGTCAAAGGACATAACAAGATATTTTCTTTTATTTGCAAATTTAATATAAAAATTAGCTGTGTTTAGAATCTATAAGCCGGATACTAATATAACTATATCCAACAATAAATCAGAGCGCACGCCAAAGACATTTCAAAGCAATAAACCTACACGGATAGTAGAACAAACAAGCAACAAAAAGTGAGATTAACAGGGCAACATCGATAATTGGGCCGAATGCCACCGTCGGAGAGCTGAGCAAATACTGGGGGACAATATTTATTTATTTACTAATAACCGTGTCGTTGTTATAGCAAACAATAAATAAGATGAAAGGGACATTGCCAAATAGGTTTATGAAGGCTCCAGGGAACGCTTACGTCAAGTATTGGATCTGTACTTCACTTTGCTAAATGTTTGACGTTGCGGCTTTGATTGCGGACGTTAAGTGATATTTATTCCGTAAAACAACGAAAAAAATGTTTACAACTTTGTTTTTTCATCATTCATTTCTTTTGTCATGTCATACTTTTAAACAGGCAAATTACAAGTTAATATATTAATGCAATTTAAATTTTAGACGTTGTGACAAAAAATCCAATAATAAAATTATTCTATTACTAAGTAATGGGAATGCAGAAGAGCGTTCCTTTGCATCACTATGACATCACGGGAGTAGATGAAAATTGTTATCATTACGCTGCAGCCAATGAACATTTTTTTTAATAACTTAGCCAATGACTCGCATTTTCGTATAGTCACGTATAGTAGCGTGATTTTCATAAAGATAAAGAGTTCCAGCAAAGTGAAATGCGCGAATCATTTTTGTGAGCAGAAATCTCTCATTCTCTCCTTAGCTCTCTTAAACTCTCTTATTCATTCTAGGATACGGGCACGAACAAAAGGAGCCTTACCTTTCTCGAGGCTATCTATTTGGTCGTTGGTGAAGGACGTCCGGTTCCTCTGCAGTTTTCTCTTCAACCGCAGCCTCATCTGCGAATCTTCGTCACCCGACGACGCGTGCTCACTGTTGCCATCAGATCCCGCTTCGGATGGCAGCGGCTCCGCTAAGAAGACAATAAAAATAATTCGCGGTAAGTTGTTTATATGAGTTACAAATACATTAAATTAAACATTGTTATATACATCTCTGCCTACCTACCTAGCTACCTCTGTCCACCTCTTCGGGGATTACAGGCGTTATTTTACGTTTACGTTATTTACATTGATACTGTCCATTTCAAATACAACAATTATAACTAAACAGTAGCAGAGAGAAGAGATTTATAGAGTATGCTTAATAAGGTTCAAATTTCAAAATATAAAGCAATGCGTTCGAATAACAACCACTAAGCAATCCGTATATATATAGTAGAAACAATTTAGTCAAAATCTTAGAATAATGAAGGAGAGACATTTCAAAAATAAAAAATGGGACTTTTTCGTCCGTAATTATGTTCGCTACATTTATAACCATTGATAAATCTTCAAAGGGACACTTTTAAACTCTTCTTCATAAACTATTAAAATAGCACTCGAATAATACACACTGAACGACTATCGACCAAATGCGTCAGCAGAATTGCACAATTGCAAGAATTACAGACAAAAATTATATGGTTAACCAGTCATGTTGACTCCTCTACCAATATCAATAAGTAAAATGAAGAGTTCAAGTGATACTGGTAAATATCCCCCAAATAAGGGCGGTAAAATTAAACGTTACTCGTAATGTTGTCGACATGCCCCCGGCTAATTGATTAATTTGCTTTATGGTCACCACTTGAGCCTGGTTCGATTCCCGGATCGGTAATGGCGCACGGGTTGCTGACTCTACTGAATAGAGCGACTGTTACGCAATCTGTCACATTTTTCTGATGATACGATGTTTTGAGGCGGGAGTTAATAAACTTAATGGATGTCTGTAGTTTATATGAGGCTAATAAGAATACAAGTAAAACATGGGATTAATTATGTTATGTACATACTTATATACATCGACACAAATTTTTAGAAGTGTTAATATTAAATGCGGTCTATTTACTCTAAAAATATAACATAAAATGGTATATCGTCAAAATCCATAACTTTAGAAAACTTACAGTTACAATATTACCTTTTTCATACGCCAAAATGTACCTTTAGTTGTAGTAATTTCAGAGAAGATAAAAATAAAAGTATAGTGGAAGCTATAAAAGGTCTTTATAGATCTCACGTGTTAAATGTTTTTATGTAAATAAAATACATTCACGTAAAACGGAGCGCGGTTCAAAATAATACGTGACGCGCCCGTTCCGTTCCACTCAAAACATGATTGATGCGCGACAGACGCTCGTAACATGGCAGACTTTCCAATCGGGTGACAATTTTGATTGATCGCCGGTGTACTCGCACCCTTAGCGCGTAATGAGATCGCTATTCGTAAATGAGCGGGCGCTAAACTTTACCATTCTGTATTTTATCGGCTTTTGAAATTTATTGTACTGATAATAACTATCGCCGGGAAAATACAGGATGCATCTAATTTCTGACCTTTTTGCACATTCATTTGAATTTTCACACTTCAATCTTTTTACTTTCGGCGAATTTAAAGAAAATTAACCATAAATATATTTTCAGTGCTCTTTACAGGTAAATACATGTGTTGATATTAATTGTGCAAACACCCTAAAATCGTTATTATTTCCGCATTGTGAAATGAGAGAAATCTAATTTACATTTATATATGTATAGTGAAAACTGTTTTTCTATGCTTTGAGCTGTTGTTTTAGATCTACTTTATACCTGGCATATACAGGAAAATGTTTTATTTATTAGCAGCTTCATGATTCAAGGGTAATTTTAAAATTAATACCATAATGAAGCCAAAAATATTTAAGAGTTATATGTGGATTTTACAAAATATTTCTTTTGAATTTATAGGTACTGGTTATCTCTATCTATCTATTATATTTTAATCAAATTACTTCATATTCAAGACGGTTAACATCCTTATGACATATTGTAAATGAGACTAAAATTAACTAGACTCTGGGAATTCCTCTATTGTACCGTACGTAAAAACAAGTAAATAATCCAGCTTATACGAAGATAAAATAATACCTTGTTTCAAAAGAACTCCAACACAAATGAATATTTTTCCATTCTAACAATCCACGTTTTCATTATTTATCGTCGCAGCCCGGAACATAAAAGAGAATTCATTAAAAAAACGATCCGAGACGGGAGCACTTAGCCACAATTCCACCAATAACGACCTACAAATGATCGAAGAAAAAACTTCCCCGATATTCAACAGACAGGCCGGAGCGGGATGAAGGCAGGGCGAAACACGAAAAATACATAAGAGAAAATAATAGTAGTAAGAAAATAAGAAAAGGAGCGAAATAAAAGTGGGGGCGGTGAAAAAAATTGGAGAAAATAAGCACAAAGGGGACCGAAGAAAGTCGGAGTGGAAAGATAAAGCGAATTGGAGTTATCGGGGCGAGCGTGGGTAGGCAGGGGATCGCCGGCCGCGATTATATGGGATCGATACTGTCACTCAAGCGGCGGCGGGAAGCGCGCCCGCTCGTCAGTGGACAGCAACTGCGGTGATAACACGTAACCTATGGGTCGCACTAACGTCACACATGTCTAGGTGTTAGCATACATGGAAATACTCTTGAGAAGCGGAATTCTCACTCACTCGAATACCAATGTTATAGCCGATAATTGATGAATAAACTAACTTAAAATAAGGGACAAATTCATAGATACAAAATTGAAAATATTTTTTCTATTTTCTAGAAATTGCAGCAAATTAATTTAAAGTACTATATAAATATATTTAGCAAAGTATTCATTAACACAATTTTTTAAACAAAGCAATTTGAACATTTCCTATAACTTGTATTTATTTCAATGTAAGAAGGAACGCCTTATACGACTTAACAAAGATATTCATGAAATAAACATAGGCGATTCCAGCAATATTAACTTAAGTAATACTTGGTGTCAATTATTAAAATTACTCAAAGCACTCTGTATATAAAAATCTATTATGAAACGCTACCGCTTATAATTCGAGCCACAATTAGTCTCCGGCCCTCAATTCTGCGGCCGGACAAGACGCGATTCGCCTAATTCGCCACACTTCCGCCACTAGACGTACGTATATAAACGTACTGCGTACGTATTTAAGGATTATCTGTCATCGAAAACTTTATAAATATTTCACTAGCTTTTAATTTGAAAATGTGATTAAAAAATAATGAACGCCATTTTTCTCAAATCCATATATGACCATCTTTTGAATCATTTTATCATTAGGGTCATAGGAATTTGAGAATATATCAAGAAATTTATACTATATTTAGCTCAACCGTACAGTGATGCTTGCGTTATAGATATTTTCATGGTATAATGTAATGAAAATAAAATAAGAACGAAATACTTATAATTCAAAATGTTAAATTGTACATTAAAGGTTAAAATAATAAGTAGATTTTTGGAATATGACATCTAATTTTTATACGTATGGACAAAACACACATTTTAATTACAATGCTAGTACATACATAATATGTAACTACCACTATGATCGTACCGGCATTTTATCCGTAATAAAGACGATATAATAATGGGTATAGGACCAATATGTCCAGACCTTTCATTCCACTGAAACAATTACATAGCATAGTCCATTTTTCACTGGAAACGAAGACAAGACTCCATTTAATTGGGACCCCTTGTTGGATAGAAGAATATTTTCAGGTCAGTCCATTTATAAGTGGCAGGGGGCTTGATAAATTGGTTGTTTGTAATCAAGAATACACTTTGCAGCCCCAGAGTCATATAAATTACTTAGTGAGGCCAGATAAGGTTTAGTTTTTATTATTGCTGGCAAGTGAAGCAATTTGTATCTACTAATGTTTGGGGGTGATGTTGTTCTTTTGAGAGTCTGTTCATTTGTACGAGGGAATAAGGGCCTTTAGGTAATGGGCATTGATGAAGATTTTATCAATGGCATTGCTATTTCTCCTTGTATTATACAAACAGAGTTATTATACGCATTACCGGATTTTAAATTACCGTAACCAACAGACAATTATTGAAACTCAAATGAACTAATCATGAAGGTTTATTATAGATAGATCGCTACAAGTAAAACATTCTATGCTTTAATATTTTTGACTACCACTCTTGGATGAGATACATATTAAAAACCGATGTACATTTAAAATAATTGTACTTATAAAGACTATAATGGGAGAGGTGATGCGCTATATACATAATATATTGTAATTGGCAAAGCGAGGACAAGCCACGATGGCGCTTATTATCAAAGGTTTATGTCCAGCAGTGGACCGAAACAAGTTGATGATGACGGTAAACAAATTATAATAATCTGGATAATACACCCATCGTGATTTTCCATGTTATTGAAATTGGCTGCCTTATGCGTTAGCAGTCGGAACATAACGAATTTACGAAGATGCACATCTTAAACAGACCTTGACATACATAATTCAGATTTTCTCTGTCGGAAATCGACCTGCAGTCATGTAATCGATAAGCGAACATATTTACCAGTGAACAAAAAGGATCACGAAAATAATCCAATTATATCAAATGTCACATTTCATGTAATCCACACCGTGTGAAGAGGCCGCGACAATAATTTAATGTTAATTGTTCGCAATCAACACTAATGTTATTAAAATAGGTCTAAGCACGATTTTACTCCCTTCTCGTCTTTGATATTTTTCTGTTCGTGATGCAGGCATTTACTGCGGAATATCTTATTGACTGTAACTATTACCTTATATTTACGTTTTTATTTCTTTTCCGTATTATTCCATATCTGGCAGTCGGTACTCTCTGCTTACTACATAGAGGACCTGACGTGATATACCTAACACTAACAATATTATATTATGCCTGCCTCGTTGGTCGTGTTGGTTGGAAGCGCGACTGCCGATCGAAAGGTCCTGGGTTCAAATCCCGGGTCGAGTACTATCAGATTTTTCTAAAAATTAGAATTTCTAGCAGTGGCTCGGAGTCTGGATTTATGCCCGGTGTATGGCAATAAACTCACCACCTCTTCCATATCGGGACGTAAACGTAACTGGTGAAATGTGGGAGTGTACTACATTACTCAGCCTACCTCTTCAGGGATTACAGGAGTGATGTTACGTTATATTATATTATGTATGTTTAGAAAAAAATGGTTCATTTGATTATGAGTCCCTATAAAACGACAGCTTTAGAAAATTGAAATATTTTTCAAAAGAGGGGTACTTAATCGAGTGTTCGGTAACCGATCAGGCACTCGACACAAAACTGCAACAGACCGCTCCTCTACTCAACACGAACCATTAACAATTAATACGCGCGTCATAGTGCACTCTGATTTTAAAGTCGATTGCGAGCGAATGAAACCACTTTACAAGTTCAATTAACTCGCTATTGTTTCATTCGTACATTCATTCATTGAACTCCAAAGTCAGTTTAATTGAAGCACACTCGGTCGGAACGTGAAATCGATAGTTGTAACTCCATATAAGCATTTTAAATCACACCTGCCTAATTACGAGTGCATGTGACATTTTAAATCAATTGCGTTATTCGTTGTGTCAATCAATCGTGACTTAATACAAGCGCATAGCTACTACGAGTTCAGAGTTAGTTTAGTTATAACTGTGTTTTAAGCTGCGCATTACTATTATTATTACGTATCGTAAATATATATTTTACGTTACATTTTATTGTATCAAGTGTAGGCGCTCTATGTCTAGTAAAACTCTTGCCGAGTTTAGTTATTGTCGGTGCGCAAACCAATATGTATCGCGTGATTAACTGAAAAATAGATATAATTTTCGCATTAAAAACTATATTTTGTTATCCCTAGTACAAGTACAGGAGTATTACAAATATGAGATTTAAGAAGCAGTTAGGTACGTGAGAGCTGTCAGAACCAGGAGTGGAGCCTTCGGGGGACGCACGGTGTTACTTATTTTACCCCTGAATGTAATTGCTATATGTAGTTGCTATAAGCTGCATTAATAAAAATATTGTAGATCTGTGTACATTATTTGTAAGCTGAATATTGTCTTAATTAATATTCTATTACAGCGTTTTGAATTGAATAACAAGCTTTTTCAAAAATCATTTTCAATATATTAAGGAAAAATATTAATTTACTTCAAACATTGTTAAAAATTTGACCATTTAAATATGGTAAGAGACCCGAGAAGAAAATGTCGTACGAGAATGGGGTATTTAAAATTATTCCATAATATTTTACAATATTGTCATGAGTGTCCGTGTCGGGGCGGACTAAGAATACATACCCCGTGCCGGGATACAGGGTGCCGTAAGAGGCGACTAAACC
>DWEG01000060.1:0-14745 GCA_018245845.1 Apyrrothrix hygieia | reverse complement strand
GGAGATTAAAGCGAGGATATCTCGATCGAAAGAGACAATCTAGTTCAAAAGTAAATTAACTTTATATACAAGTAAAGTAAGAATGTTGTAACAGTACGCGTACATATCTTGCGAGTGGTAATGTCGGTTACATTGCCTACGAGGTCTACGAGCAAAATAAACTTAGTACAAATAGATTTGTCGCTAACTGGAGTGTCCAACAAGGCACATTTGTGTGTACGTTTATGTAAATATAGACCTAACGCTGCGGGTACAAACCAGCTTATAATACTGATACAGTCAGTAAAATAAATGTATTGTGTAATTCGCCGCGTAGGCCGCATATCCCGGCATACCCCGCGTGGAGATTGGGGCAAAAACCCCTTCAGTGGAGGTCAAAGTCCAGCAATAAACTTAGACAGACTGATGATGTTTGTATGAAATAATATTTTACATTTTTCATATCGACTAATCCACAACACTAGACCGCCACATCACGCCCTTGTTCACATTTCCGGCAACATATCAACTTACGTCCTTATGTTCTATTTTGTCTACATCCCTCGAAATAACTATATTATTGTGTTAGCATCCTATCAATTGCTTATTGACGTATATTTATATTAGTAGCTAGGTCGTTACACTTATTTAAGAGCGCCTAGTTCTAACTGGCTTTCCAGTCCCTTTCCAACTTAGGTCTACACTGCGACTGAATTAAATACTCTTTCTTGCGGAGTGCCAGTGGCCTATAAATAGACAAAACCGACAAACTTTCATATTCGCTGTTACAGTTATTTGATAATAGTTTTTTTTATTATAGAAAATCCTAGTGTTGAAGTAATTAAACATTAAAGACTAATGTGACAGTTCTAACACAGCAATATTCTACTATTAAGAACTTTAAAGCCATTTAAAGCCTCAGATAGGTGTAAAGATTTTTTTCGATAGCTGATACCGGAATCAAATACTTGACGCACGAAAATTCGTCATTGTCGTTCAATTGCTTTTTTATATCATAATTTTATTGTATCCTTTAGTATATATATTCACAGTCTAAATATCTTGAATTAATAACTAAAATTAGTCACGTCATAAGCAACGACTGATCAGCAACAAACCAATTGCGTCGTGAAAATATACACTAGTATTTTACTTCGTGTTTTCCGTCATTTAATAAATGAACATTTACTTCACAATCTCGTTCTAATACATTAAATTTATTCACAAACGCGCCGTCTCACCACACGTGAAGTGTGCACAGTGATAAGCGGCAGCGGGGGGATTATATTTTTAATCATGTTACTCGTGTACTATGATGTGCTTTTATTTATACTACACTAGTGTCTCGATAAATAAATTTCATATGATTTTTATTACAATTACCTAGAGGTTAATTTAAAAAGTTTACTAAAATTACATTTAATTTCGAAGCGGCATATTAGCGGCAAAAATACTAAACCCTTCATAATATGTACTAAGCAGTGTACGTTAAAACGTTTTTATTTAATACCACGCCCTAACTACGTTTCCGTTTCTTTTGTTTTCTTCTAATATTTAATATATTATAAATAGTACCTCCAAACCCAAGCCTTGTTTAATATTTATGTTAATAACTTTAAAATTAATTAACTTTCGTATAAAATTACATTCTTTTTTTACTTTTTTGCTCATACCTTTCCATTAATTTTGTAAATTCTTGCAATTGAAATACCCTCTAACATAAATACGGCTTAAGCTCCGATAGATTATTAAAGTTCACGGAGCCAAAAAGCATCCAAAATAAGTCCAAAATCCCAAATCGCTACTATCGAGCTTCGGTAATTGAAAGCAGTGGAGCCTATTACCAGAGAAAACTGAACTAAAAAAACTAACTAAACTGCGTTTTATACATATTCGACAGCGCGAAGCAAATTGACTGTAAACGACCGAAATAAATTTTACGCGCCAAACGGAATGCGTTCGTTCGGGTTTTTTTAGAAAAATATTCACTCAATGAAACATATACGAGCCGAAATGTTGATGCGGAACATTTTTAGATATTTCTATAAAAGATATTTACATTTCGGTTTTTAAATAAATGTTATTTTATGGATTTTTTTCACACAAAACATCCAATAAATTTAATACTGCTACATAAATATACATATGTTATTGTTAATATATATTCTAATAGAGGGAAATAGGATTAACGTACATATTATGTACATGTTTTCACACACATAGTACACATAGTCTCCAAATCGTTAAGACTGTATATAAATTGAACAGTCCAAGGAATCTGATCTCATAGTCTATTTCTTATTCAATAACAAACAAATAAAATTTAAACTGCCTTTTAAAATAGTTACTAGGTGCTAAAAATTACTTAGAAAACCATATTTATATATGAAACAAAACTATTAAATATCGTATTTAAAAACAGAGTATTATAAATTGTACCAACTTTACGTTATATTAATTATTGTTATAACTGGTCGTGATTACGTTTATCAGGGAAAGCTATGTCCAGCAGTGGGCTGACTCAGGCTAATAATATTTTGAACTTTACATTCATGCAGTAAACAGTATTTTGTTAAAACAAGACATTGACTGGTTTTCATACGATTACCTAACAATACGTATCGTTTCAGTCTACGTGTGTCGACAACGCTCTGTGGAAGATGGCAGTGCTTCCATGTGGGCGACAGTGCTGCTAACTAGGCGACCGAGATGTCATTCGTTGAGTAACAAATTTTTTGCCACTACCCGCATTAAGGGTACCCGCTACCCGCATCGCTACCGCTCTTCACAGTGCTATTAAACGTTCAACGTATCTTCAGGATAAGTCTCGCTATTTCCGGCTCCTTTCATGAGATCCCTTCAAATATTTTAACGGCTTCCGTTGTCATTCTAAATTACACTTTATATATGTACGTGTTAATGTTATTTTTGAATGAGAGGCGAATGTTTTGAGGAAAAAAAAGTGGGACGTGATTCAGGTTCCGACAGTAATTCTGTGCCATATTTGACACAATGTGATATTTGGGCGCGTAATCGCAGTGTAAATATTATACTTACGGATCTTTTATTATGGATCAGCAATCCGTCCGGCTTAATGTGTGCGCGAGTGTAAAAAAAAATTACGTTTAAAGGAATTGAACGCGCAAACAAAATATAAATAAAACCCAGTATTCATTTATTCATAAACAACGGTTTTTTTACACCTGCATATATTATACGTGTGCATTATGTACATTTATATATATTGCTTGTATATACGTACTTATTTTTAGACAGTAATATACATTAAATAGCATTTATTTAGAATTGTGCCTGCGTGTAATTGTGCATGGCAATAAACTCATCACCTATTCCATATTGGGACGTAAACGTAACTGGTGATATGTAGGAGTGTACTACTACTCCTCTGCCTACCTCTTCCGAGATTACAAGCGTAATATTACGTTGCATTAACTTTCATTAATTTCACACCAGCCACCATCACACATCAATTATCCAAGGATTTAGTTCGCTCTTTCTTACCAGTTTAAGTTAAATGAGTTATAAATAAAGAGATTAAATAAATAAACTAAGTACCCACAAAATAATTCCTTGGTATCCTTACCTCGTACAGCCATACATTTTACTGTGGTATTGCCACTGAACTACTAGCGCCCCACGGAACATTAAAACAAGGTCATATTCTCAAAGCTCTCAACGTAACAGCACTAAACCCACCACAAGAAGCAGCGAGTGAATTAGTTAATTAACTGGCAGTCTATAAAGTGCTTATTAATAACAGCCTCTATTTACCTTCCGAGGATACGTCCCTGTACTTAAGTGAAACACTGCTGCGGAAAACCGACAACAAGTTTAAAACAATCTGGAGTCGTTGTTCCCCATGGGAATCGAATCTGCAACCCGTGAGGCAACAATCAGTGTCACTAAATACGGGGTCAACGAGCCCGTCATTACTAAACATAACTTCTGCATTAACTACACACTGTTAAATCTTAAGTTGATTAAAGTGATATTATTAAAATATCTAGTGGACCAATATAAGAAACATCCAAAAGCCAGTTGACAAATGCTACTTCACTACTTCTCCTTGTCTTAAGAAGTCACATTACTTTCACGATCGGCACGACTCTCAATCAACTACCGAAAAGTATACAGGGAAATGCATCCATCAAGTGCAAGTGCAAAACGTTTTTCTAACACACAGGACTGATAAACAAACTTAAGCTCGTGACAGGCGGCCTTTTAATACGTCTCGCTATACCGGGTTGTGTGTTGCTAGATATATCTTGATATATATATATATATATATATATATTATAGCTACATGTGCGGTTTCTCGTGCACTTCTATAAAAATATAGCTCCGTCTGTGACGACCTTTATTACACGATGTATCCCACATCCTTCAAATTGTGATAAGCGAACAAACTCTTCAATAAATAATTCTACATAAATGTTACTCAAACAGTGTGCCTGTATGTGGTCTCATTTGTTGGCGGCTGAAGATATGAAGGAGTTCTATAGTAGAGTATTAAAATTTTACATCGCTCTATGCGTTGTGATTGTAATAAATTATAGAGTCGCTGAGCGATCTCTATTATTCTATTCTAGGCGTCTAACCCTGGTGATGCCTGGGTCGATACGAAAAAAGAATCAGAAGTGCCTGAATCAAAAGTGGTGAATCAGAAGTTTCTGAATACGGCGTGCATGTATAGAGAGTGATTAGTAGTAAAGCACCTGAGGTCTGTACGCATATATGTGGATATTTGACACACGGTGCTATGTACCTTCCCCGTTACGAACCTGGCGTGATGATATAATAATAAGCAAACCTAAAACCTCACTGATTGTAAAACCTAAGAAGTTTGAAGTGAAAAATTCGACGTACCAAGTTTATCTGTATAGACGTAGATGGCTAAAATAGATTATTTAAAAAATTCATGAACAATCTCCTTAAGAAGCGCTCGGTTGAGGGCTTCAGTACTGCATACTACATTTATTTAACTAAAATCCTGTTTCCTGGCGTGATTGGGTTTGTTTATTGAACTACTCGTAATCTAATAACAATATTAGCTTTAGTGTGTTCCATATAAGTTGTTAATAAGGGGACGACTTAATATCAAAGCTTCTTTTTAACGTCGCAACTAATTAAATTGGTCATTTATTTCCATGATTTCCTTTGATACAGTGGTATCTAAAGGTAGCTGTTGAGCCAAAATAAAACAAAAAAATAAGCTAGGATGAAGTGCAATGTATGCAATCAAGTACAAACAAGATGAATGGATTGTTAAGGACAGAGCTTGGGAGTTGTATGCAATTAGAGATCATTCTGCAACTAGGTCAGAAGAGACGCCAAGTGAAGAGGAATCTAATCCTCCACAAGCCCGTGTGAAGACGTAATGAGAACCTCCAGATTGAGCTTAATCTTGGTATTTATACGCTTAAAGGTAACTCTACTTCATGTACAGGTTTTTTATTGACAGCATATTTAGTATTCTAAAAATTACATTGCGAAAGTAGGATAGTTGGCTTATTGGTCAATGTATTACATATTACTTACCTGATTCCCAACCCGCATGCCCAGCATGCCCAAGATTATATCCAGCAGTGGACTTAGACAGGTGTATGATCATTACTTACTTTACCCAAAGAATATAAGAACTCAGTCATTTCATAGAATACCGAAAGTACTGAATTGTGGAATTGTTGCTTGCATCTTAATATTGAAATGTCTAGGAATGTTTAATTAATTATCCCGATAAAATAATAAAATCCCAAGTGCAAAGTTTTAAACACTTTAAATGAAATGAAAAGACGGTGGAACTCCTCTGCTGAACTAACATTGTTGATTGGTATGAAATGCGTTGTCGGTAGGCACAGAACTTAACAAACGAAGAGCATGCATAAATTAGACGAAATTAATGTTAAGCGTAAATCACATTTAAGATTAGCGACTTACGTTCTCATTCGTAACTTACATTTTATTATTATAATATCGTCACGCCACGCTTACTGGATAGGCAGTCATTACGAAGTGCAAATATCTCCATCGTTACAGACCTGCCGTACTTCTTCTATGTTAATAACTGTCTTCATATATTCGTAATATCTATGATAAAAAGATATGTTACTCTATCCATCTACTATTACCTAGCGCCTAGCTCTCCTACTAAAGATGTTATTGACTTGGGGTCTTTCGGACCGTAACAACTCCATCCCTATAAATTACTTCCTGGTATCTATTGTGGTGTACCGGAACAGTCGCCTGGAATTATTGAAACGATTGAGTAGTCGAGTTTTGATGAAGCGGGACTGGTCTTGTTTTGTCGGATATGACTATGCAACCTGAAATTTGAATCAATGCGAATAAAGTCAAAATTGTCTGCATAATAATATTGAAATAAAATTTAAAAGATCATTTTAATTTACACAAGAAGCGATCCCACAAAACATATGATAGTACATACATATCTATATGAAATTTTATTTGAGAATGAATGCAGGTACATATCAGTGATGTACAGTTATCTTTTATTGTTACATTAATATAAACACAATAAAGGACTTTTTTTTTTAATTTTACCAAAGACAGTGTTGTTTCTGCCCATTAATTATAATTAACCTTCTTCCATATAACAGTGACTGTAAAATAATTATACTACCATAAGTAGAAAAGGTGATTATGGCGAAGGTCATCAAAACTTGTCCAGTTTTTTTTAAAACTCGACAGGCATTTGTCACAAAGGCTTGTAAATTATTATGTCTTTAGTAGTAAGAGATTACTATAAATGTATGGTTCTGGAACGCGTCTTAGTCGTTTCATTAATTCGCATTAAATCTGAGACGTTTGCCAAGTCTCAGATTGGTCTGACATCTGTTGTAGATAGCAACGGAATTGTCCTCATTCCTGTGTTTCCCGTAACATGAAACTTACCCATAAATAAGCCTCCTGTATTCTCCATCAGATATCGGTTAATGATTTATTAAAATTATTATAATCATCTATTCATCAACCATTATACGTAGACGGCTGGAGTTATGTCCAGCGTGACGGCTGGACCTATTGCGGCGATAAAGAGAGATAAAGACCACTCCACACGGTCGGTATTGCTATAATGTTGAACTATAAAATGAACTGTGCTGCATTATCTTTGCCAAAATTGTAGTAAGAAAAACGAAACCTTCTCCCTTAATGTATTCACGCTATCGAAGGACTATAAAACGCACCCTTCGTGCTTCGTCTTGCCATAAATATAATGGCAAAGATAGGATTGGCCCATAAATACACGGCAAAGATAGCCTTCAGTAATCCAGCGCTTAGTAGAGACGTATGTGGGGCACAACATTCGTTCCTAACATTTGTTTTGCATTGTATCTGCGTAGCTCAGAGGACGGGTCAGCAGCAGATTGTTATCAGTTTTTATATATTGGAAAATCAATTTATGTATTGATTTAAAATACCGAAAATTTATGTTCTTTATGCTAAACTTAAAATGTTATCTCTTGCAGTTGCATAATAATTTAAACCGAAATCTTGTAATAAATGAAAACTGCCAAGAATTTCTGGAAGTAAAGATAAAAAGCTTATT
Source organism: Apyrrothrix hygieia (assembly GCA_018245845.1). Taxonomy (NCBI): domain Eukaryota; kingdom Metazoa; phylum Arthropoda; class Insecta; order Lepidoptera; family Hesperiidae; genus Apyrrothrix; species Apyrrothrix hygieia. The sequence goes on along the minus strand of DWEG01000060.1, from coordinate 7,178 downwards.
GAAAGAGTGCCGAGAGTTTGTTTCATACGGTTATTTTCGCACCGTCATCTCAAGGATGTTTAAAGCGGGTAACATCTATAATTTGCCTCCAAATGATTATCACATTCATTGTAGCTATGTAGGTTAATTGTAGCTTGCCTTCAAATATATTTTCCAATCTCTTTTACATATGCCCGTAACACCTCACGGCAACCAGCATTACAGCTACACTATTTCAGTGGGATTGGACTGAGATTATGATTTGTGAAGTAATTGTATGATGACACATTTAAATTGCAATGGAGACTCGCAACAAAGTTGAATGTCATTTATCCGTATCATCTGAGACCAACCAACCAGCGAAATGTACTTCCAAAAGTATGGATACTCTCGTCAATATTTATTCTTTACAATGACTCGGACAACTAGTCACCGCGCTAGACGTTACGACATTTGACAGATCGTAGGCGAAGTATAAATATATGACGTGCGACAGCGCTCATACTTATATATAAAGCAAAGAAAATAATCTAATCATAAATACCACAGATATGTCGACACTTACAAACAAACGCATAACTACCAATATTTTATAATACATTGTACATTGAGAAAACAATCATGATTTTTCTAAACCATTTTTCTCACATCTCTCTTCGCGCTTAACGAAAATAAAGAACCCATATTCACTAAGCACTACCTTTATCTTCGCGAAACAACTCAACATTACATTTTTTCGGCGTTCATTTAGATAAAGTCGGTTCATTACGGACCGTAATAAGGGCAGAAGTGGGCGCAAATTATCCCCTAACCCGATTACGTGATCCTTTCTCCTTTTCACACTTAAGTAATAGTTCAATCGTGAGAAAGGAATGGGAGATGTGAGATTTGCCCGCAGTCTTTAGGGCCAGCCGTCATTTCGAGTAGATAGCTCTGGGAATGCTGATAGTTGCGAATTTTCTTAAATATTGAACTCCCTAAACAAGTATCTCGTACAAAACGCATTTGTTCAGTCCTGGCGAAGTGGGTAAGATGCCTTGTTAAAATACTGTTTTATCAAGGTTTACAAAACAGGATTCCAGTTCTCGTAGCCTTACAACCGAAAAAAATGACAATCCGTTGTTATTTATTTCAAAATATTAAATATCAGAATCAACATTACGAGACCTACATGACACAGAGGCCAAGGGAAGAACTCATGCAAAAAGTTACTTGATTTCGAAACAAATCCTAACAAAATCTTTAAGATATTATTATCTGCTCGTGTTTTACGTGTTGCCTCCAGTGAGACCCGTTAATTATGACATACAAATTATTATGCTATTTGTTGATTGCTGAAAACTTAGATCTACAAAACGTCACTCCTGTATTTCCCCGAACGGGCAGGTAGAGGTGTTTAGTGCTTCTACGTGTCATTATTTATACCATACGTGTGAGTTATACCATAGGGCTGAGCCTAGTTTCATACACCGGGTACAAATCGAAACTGTGCTATTATCGGAATTTTCAAGTTAGAAAAACCCAGCACACTTTGCCCGACTCGCGGATTGAAACCGGGATTTCTTATTTAGCAGTCGCGCTTGCAACAAATAGACCAAGAAGGCAGTCAAGTGGCTGAAAGACTTCGATCTAATCACTTATTTAAGTCTCAAATCTACAACTGTTTAAAAAAAATTCAATGATTTCACCATTCGATATTTAAATTCTTCTCAACGCACACGTTTACTTGTTAAAGCCAAATATTTCGAGTACGTTTTCCATTTCAAAATTGTGGTGGAAAAGAATACTACCTACAGTTATCTTGAAAAGTAAAAAGAAAAATGTAAGGGCTTAAACGGAGACTTAATCCTTTTACGTCGTGAAGTATTAAGTAAAGAGGAAAAAGTGATAGAGTAAACTTAAGCGAGTAATTAACTAAATATAGTCTCAGATGCTGACTACTCACATCAAATTTGCAAGTGCTCCGCAAACACAGACGGTGTGGAAGGATTTTATCTATAATATTAGCATTGTGAAAGAATACGTCTTTTTCTTGTTATACTCATTGCAGTGTATCCGATACAAGTTGTAGAAAACCAAAGTTCGTGGTTGAGTTACCCTATTGCCTAAGGGAAGTGTTGCATCCAAAAGCAACCACAGAATAATATTGTCAATATTGACACTATTAGAAGCAATGGATATGTTATTTATTGTGGATGGATACTTCATTGATTGATTTATTATTAAAATAGACGAACAAGAAAGACAACAAGAACAATTGTTGTGGACTGCCTCGTCGGTCTAGTGGTTGCTAGCGCGACTTCTAAGTAAGAGGTTTTAGGTTCGATACCCGGCTATAGGAAACCATTATTGGATTTTGCTAACTTGAAATTCGCAGTAGTACCACAGAGTCTGAAGTTGTGTCCGGTGCATCAATAGACTCACCCCCTGTTACATGGGACGCATAATATAACTAGTGATATATGGAAGCACTACGTTACTCTGCTTAAATCTTTGAAGAAATACAGGCGTGATGTTATGTTATATTGGAGCAAATTTATCATTTATCAGTTGCAACTTCAAGACGAGTAGTAATTTCTAACAACATACTTTCTCTTTTACTAGTACGAAGCACTGTAATTTGCGGAATACTCGACTCTGTTTAATCAAGAATACCCTACTTTTGTGTACACTTTCTACTTTCTGAGCAATACTGTTCTCGAACCGCGAATTACTTCATCGCGTCTGATTTACCCACAAACTAGAGACAAGAGGTAAGAGCGGACGTGAGCTGCATTCCAGAGGTCGCTACTGTGCAATTACACGCGTCGCTAACTCTCGCGCGGCGGCGAATAACAACGCGATCTGTTTGTTTAGGAGTTTCTAACATGAATTACCAATATCGAAGTCTTTTCTAGTTTTATATGAATTAATCCATTTTTTAGTTATTTTTGTAGTTTTTCAACTGGCATAGTAGTCATTTTTGGTTTACTTCTATCACCATGTCCAGTGTAATTTCACATTTATTTCTTGTTAAACAAAATGTGTGGAACGAATTAAGATAAAAATGTTACATGTTTTACGATTTCACTTTTGTCTAATATAATTTGATCGCTTTTCGTCTCAGTTTCCGTGTCAGGATGCCAGGGTGTCGTAAGAAGCGACTAAGCCAGGCGCTGGCTGATCACTGTAAAGAGCAGTTTACCTAGACACGACTAAATGCCCTGGCCGCTTACGGACAGCAGCGTAAGCGGTGAGAGAAGCCATGCTCTGCCATCACCACCCCGCAATCCCAGTGAGAGGGTTGTTAACAAACATCCCTCAGGGGTGGCCTATGTCCAACAACGGACTCAGTCAAGCTGGTGGTGATGATGATGCTGAATTTGTTCACTACGTTTAACAATACTAAATAAACATCGAATGTGTCTCCGCGCTAGCTAGATTTGGCGTGGTCATATATTTCACTTTTCTATTAAATGTACTAAATTGATGTTACCAAATGTTTGTAAGTGAATCAATTAAAATAACGATGAATGTGACATTACTTCATCTCGATTAAATAAACATAGAACGACTTCTTCGATACACCTTTTCAATCTCCTATGTAATAATCTCATTTTACAAACCTATGTTCATAGTGCGAATTTGTTTTCGGAAAACATCAAAAATATAATGACCATGAAGACGATGTCCGTTTCTTCTGGAGTATTAACTCCTTTCTTTTCGTATTATAGAACACGTGCATATGCGGCACGCGCCGGAATAAGATGTTGAGTTCGAGCTACAAGCTAACGTTTTTCCATACGGACACCAATCTGAACATAGGCATGTAACGCCGCACTATCCAAATACACAGAAAATAGATAAACTGGCGTGAATGTAGAGTCGTGCTATAAACAAAGAATTATCACTTTGTCAAAAAACACAAATGCAACATATTTTTGGTTTGTATTTTTTCTTAAGAGAAAATTAAGGACTTCGCCGCGTCTACGTGTTCTTAACTTATATAAATTGACAACGCAGAGTTAAAACTCCATCCGTGCATCCTGGGCCGACGCACTCTTTTTTATTTATGTATACTTACCTAAAAATATCCTAAAATAACATGATAACGATGAAAGGGATGCTTTCAACGTTATCATATTGCGGGTACTGAGCTGTATTTTTTACATGTTCATGTCCATATTTCTCTGTCCTTAGCGTATACATAAATGAAATAAATAATTAAGAATTTAGAAAATAAAATTAAGAATAAGTAATATTTACAACACGTTGTAGTATCTGTGTATTACCCGCAAGAAAACGCGAGGTGAGGTCGGACGTGCGCCGCTTGCGAGACGATACAACTGCGTAATTACGCGGCCGACTACCTCGCAACTCGCAACACATCGCAACTTCCTACACTTGTTCTTGTTTCTTTCAAAGTTTAGCCCAAATTAAAGGAATCCTCCACATACTTATTGCATAATAGACGTTAGGAGCAATGAATTTGAAGTAGCGAACATCCATGTCCTATTGTACTTACACGTTACACTGTAACTTCATGAAACGTGAAGCACAAAGCACTAAACAATCTAAACTGAACAGAGTTAAAATGTGTTATTTAATTTATTGACAAGCTTTATTCATTTACTAATTACAAATGAGTAATTATAGCAACGCGTAAAAAATAGCAACTTGATATAAAATCAATTAATTAATATTTATTAATATAAAGCACTGGTCTGGTGGTTTGAAACTCAGCCTCCCATTCCGCAGGTCTCTTTAGAAAAGGAATGTACGCTTTAGATTTAAGATCATATATCACGTGCAATAACGGTGAAGGAAAATATCTTAAATAAAATTGCTCAACTTAGAGTTAAACAAAAAACATTCTCTACTGCGTGTGATGTCTGCCAACCTGTACTTGGCCAGCGTGGCGGACTATGGCCTAAACCCTCTAAGGAGATCCATATCTTACGATAGTACGCTAAAAGGGTCGAAGAAAAAGAAAACACCCTTCCATAATAATTAACATATTTGTAACTAATATAATACACTTTCTTAATGCTAATTACGTATTTTTAATTCGTCCTTTAAAATTATACAACAATATTAAACATAAACTTATAGCTCTACACACTACAGGACGTTATTATGTCGTAATTAAGGTTTTCCATTACTACTTCACATTACCAATATATGCGTCAACCACCACAGACGTAATTTCAATCAATACTATTCGGTAATCTAAATAGAGACATGGTCGCATTCATACCCTTTATACGTCATAAAATATTCTCTGCACGCTCGCATATCAATTCAGGCTTCAGTGCCGCTGAAAGGCTGTATATGTGAACATGTTACACGCTCTTACCTCGCACATGATTCAAGTTCTAAACATGTTCAGTTTACATCACTAGAGCTGAACGATGACAGCCTACACACAAATATGACCGGCGGATAAATGCCTCGCGGCTTGCAGACTAAAGCGCTATACAATTATGAAATTTAATGATACTAACCGGTTATATATTTTGTGGAATGAATAGAATGTCCTAGATTAATTTATAAATAAAATAAAGCGTTGGATTTGATGTTGTTTGAAGGACAAAGCTTAGATAATACAATCATATGCTAGACAAAATAAATTCGATTGAAATTCTTCAGGTTCGAACGGACGACGATTACCTGTACTTCAGACCTCCATCAGTTACCAAAAAATTTATACGCAGACCACTTGATGATAGGTACTACTTGCATCACACAAGTATTGTCATAACATTTCAAAATTATCATATTTTCTGTTGAAATCGTATTCAAACATTTTTTACCGAAACATCACCAGAGCAACACAACTCATGATCTGCTGAAAGGTGTACCAATACCATCTCAACCGAATTGGGGCAATATGTGGGTACAATACAAAACCAACTTTAGTATTTACACAACACAGAGTTGACGTCAGACATTGGGAAATTGGGAATTCATGTTGGCTGGATTCTGCGAACAAATATTGCTACGTCAGCAGACCTGTAGCCTCTTCAGCTACCTCCGTGAAATGTTAAACGAACATTTATGAATACAGATACGTATTCATGAAATATGCGTTTTTAATCTACTTGCATTCCGTTACGTTGCATTAACCAGACCAATCCATCTCGACGCCGACTGTGCCTCGCCCCAATAGAAGCATGAATGAAAATAACTTGGAAATAGACTAGTCATTCTACCATTACATAAATGGAAACTTGCCTAGAGATACTAACTACTAATTTCATTACGAGATGAAGAAATTTGGAAAAAAAAATTTCATTAAAATAATTTGAATATCGTCGTAAAGTCAGCACAAAAATTAAAAATGTAAGGCAATGCAATTGTTCATGTGAACAAGGCGTAGAACGCGACGATACCCGGGCGTGCCCAGTTTGCTAACTGAGATCCAGGCCGTTTCTCTCTTTTCATCTAATTATTTGCAAATTTGTACCATTGAATATCTGCAACGCACGAAGACTTTCAATTACCCAATTAATATACTTCGAACGAAAGCTAATCAATATATTTTTTTGTTTTGGAAGTGTCTACTGCTTTTCACCTTTGCCTGTTTTGGCGTAAAGGTGAACCTGTATGAACTCAATTAAGGAACTCAGTTTTAAAAGTGATTGAACAATAAGAATGATAATTCTTATTAACCCTTACTATGATTGCTTCACTAGCAATATTCTCAATCTCTCATAGCAATATTCTCATTTCAGATAAAAAGTTATATTCCGTGGTCCGGCCCGTTAGCAACGTTTCGAGCGATATTCTACAGACCAACGGCTGATGGAATGCTAATTAACTGCATCGTTACAATATGAATTTCAATTGTCGAACAACAGACATATTGGGGCACCGTAGAGCCCCAATTCCTACGGAATTTAATTGTGAAATTGTTATTGCCGGGATTGGTTATGAAACGTTTTGGTTATTATATCTAAACGCTTCATAGAAATCGATCAAATTTGTTAATATAATGAATAGTTGATATAATAAATAGTTTCGTAAATTTGTATTTTCATTGGAAGTACAGTACTGGAAATACATTTAGGTTACAGGATTTATTTTCAATTTCTATTCTCTTTCCCTGCCTCGTTGGTCGTGTTGGTTGCATGCGCGACTGCCGATCAAGAGGTCCTGGGTTCATATCCCGGGTCGAGTACTATTAGATTTTTCAAAAAATTAGAATTTCTAGTAGTGGC
>DWEG01000059.1:0-14755 GCA_018245845.1 Apyrrothrix hygieia | reverse complement strand
AACGTAACTAATGAAACGTGGGAGTGCACTACGCTCCTTTGTCTACCTCTTCGGGGATTACAGGCGTGATGTTACGTAAACTTATTATTCCTCAAAATGTGAAAACAGATAAAAAGGTTTCATAAAAAATGTAAAAAAACACTTCTGAACACGGGAATGTAAATAGGAATCGTAAAAGTTTTATTCCCTTCAGAATGTATAAACTGGGCGCGCGCTAAATAAACTGTCTACGAATGTTTTTTGTCATAGAAGAGTTTGAAACGACGGCCTTTTAAATGTATGTAACCGTTATGACAACATATGTACTCGTAATGCCTTAAAATTTTAATTAACACGATATATTATCACGCCTGTACGTCCCCATAGAGGTTGGCTGAGGAGTGTAGTACCCTCTCACGATTCATGGAGTAGGGGGTGAGCTTTTGCCATACATCGAGCGCAAATCCATACTCAGAATTATTGTTGGGAATTTAAATTTACAAAAACCCAACAGAACCCGACCCGAGGATCGAACCTAGGTCCTCTCGATCAGCAATCGCGCTTGGAGCCACTCGACCAATGAGGTAGTCAATTTTAATGATGCTCTATTTAAAGGTTCTAGTCAATTATTAGTTGCTGCATACAGTTTTAATTTTATTCCGAAACTAGGCTTCATATACAATACATAATTTTATCTAACATTTGTAATCAACATCAATGTCAAGTTTTCGCTTCATTTATTTTTCATCCATTTAAATACCGTCTGGTTTTGACAGCCGTCGCTCAGTCCATAGAATTAATGTAGTAATCTAGTTTTCGCTCATTTATTTAAACTAGTGACCCACTAGTCGAAATTCGCATGAAATTCATAGAATTTTCCTATTTGAACTTTATTGAGTTTATTTTGACAAAAAATTACCTTTTTATATCGCTGTGCTACTATTGTGTTTTACCAAAAAAATTTTTTTTTTGTTATTTAATGTATTCGTAACATGTATAGTCACATATTTTATACAAATCTCGCAATCCTCTTTAAGCGCAATATATTTGAGTACATATGTATCTCTTCACCTATTAAATACAGATTTAAAAATATGCATACTTCGTAGGCGAGTTTTTGTTTCATTGAATAACAGTTTTATAAAATGTCTATGGAGACAACCAATTACATTGATAATGAATTTTGTTATTTTTTTAAATAATGGCATTTAATAATAGAGGCACCCGCATGCAAATAACATATACAAGAAATATTTGTGATAGTTTGTTTCTAAATTTTTCGTAACCTTGAGAATGCCAGTAGAATAAGATTTTAATAAATTTCGTTTGGGTGTGGTGTCTTGTCTTATAAATAAGACAATATTTACCTAGCACTATCTGGAAATTTCAGTGAGTATAGTTAAAGCCTTTATAAAATACAGTCTTTGGGGTTAATGTTTGACATTCATAACTCAGTTATGCAAACTCCCTCGTTTTCCGAATGGTTGCAGACGCGACTGCCGATTGAGAGGTCCAGGGTTCAGGTTCGATTGTCGTACTTAAATTTTTAATAGTAGCTTGGGGTCTGGATTGGTGCCCGGTGTAGGTATGGCAATTGACTCACCCCCTATTCCAGGGTGAGACGTAGAATTAACCCGATGGATTATGGGAGTGTACTACACTCCTCTGCCTACCACTCAGGGGAATACAGGCGTGAAGAAAAAAAGTTATATAGTTGAGTTTTAAGATTTTATTGCGTACATTTGTTGCGTCATATTGCCAATAAGTTGTTGTCCGATAAATAGCTCCACACTAGAATTACCTCTGTGTTGACTGAGACCAAATTATACAGAAAATCGAGTAAGTTAATATAGATATCTAAGCAAAACAAATATTTAACAGTTCATAAACAATGCCCAGACAAGAAACGTAATCGGTATACCTAAATCTTTACGCAAAATACCAATACGAGTATAATCTACGTGCTAACGGGTCAATAGAATTCTGATTAGACCTAATACCCTAATTGTACTTTCTATTAACGCTTACTTTAAATTACGCAATACTATAGACGAGTATATCGTACTCACTTCAACCCATAGGCATATTTGAACCAAAAGTCTCTTACTGTCAGTTACAGTTAGCTCCAGTGACAAGTTGGAACCGCTTAATTGTCATGGCCTTACGCGTACTGCATAGTTCATTCAAAACCACTGCTGCATTTGGAAACAGGTAACTATCTACCATTATTTATATTATCATAATTATAAGGTGTACAATTCGTAAATCGAATTACAGATAGGAGATTTAAAATTTTTGTTCCCATATCTAACATATACATTTCACCGGGATAGCGCGCTTCGGTTTATTTAACGCTGTAATAAATCGTGCATGTAAAGACATTTCGATGTGTGAAGAATAATTATCAGCCTAAACTGTTGTTTCAGATTGTTCCATTCGGTTAAAACGGATACGATTTACGAGTGTGATCTGAAGTACCCACTCAGATCATTTGTACGTTTCTGCTTGGTGAAAAACACAAATATTTATGTAAATGGGGTGAATTTTGTGTATTTCTGTTGATAAATTTCAGTTTACTGCCTCTAATATGATTACAAAGTCGCTCTCGAGATTACCTTCTTAATTTTCTGTGCCCGGTATAATTGAGTTAAAGGAAAATTTAAACCGAATATCGTTGTTAAAGTGTAGACTTTGATGAATTAAGCACGAGTTCGTCACGACAATCATCAAACCTATGTAAATTTGTGCGTGTCTCATTCATCATTATGTCCTTAGCGGTAGAATGGTTCCATGGGCATGAATGGATTGACCTTTGTCCAAAGCTTGGCGGGCACTCAAGCTGATTAAATTTGGTGAAACTTTCTTCAGTGTTGGAAACAAAGACACTTGCTCAACATTTTCTTTTTATAACAAAATGTAAGCATACCTAAATGCACGTAAATTTACAAGGTAATATTAGGAAGGAATGTTGCTCGAGAATTAATATATGTACATACTCCACAAACACACACCGATACTTGTCTGTGACTAATGCGTTTGATTGTGACATATTGTTTATTTTGCTATATTAAACTGGTAAATCCATTTTTCCATGGTAAAATAACTGAATGTAATATACGATTCTTTTATAACGCTGTAAGGTTTCCTAATAAACTAATAATTAAATAAACAAACAAACAAATAGATATAGTAAGCAATAAGATCCGTATACTGCTGTGGTAGAAAATCTACATATATTATAAGTAACAGTATATAAAGCATTATTTTCATATATATACAAGACATTGCAAAGCGTTCGAGCTTGTGTTATTTCTGATTTTTTTTAAACACAAGTGATATTTGGAAATCAGAAAATAGAATTAATATTCATAGACGTTATGTTGTTAATATTATAAATAAGAATAATATAATTTATAATTTTATAAATCGTATATCTCCTTGTCTCTCTAAATTTCTTTCTTTTTTATAATGATCTCTTTTAAACAGATTCTATACATTTTTATTGATGGCTTCGTTGACTATTAATGATGTTTGTTTCAATAATCTCAAACTTGACATAATAGAGGACGAATCAAGTTATTAAAAATTATATTCAAGAAAATTAACATGTGTGAATGTACATGTAGACGGAATTAAAGTTTACGTAAAGATCAAACACCTACATAAATATATAATACAGCATTTCAAACCGGCAAGCATGTGTAAAGAGAGTGGTAAATACAGAAGAAGCGCGGCAGGTCTGTAAGGTTATAGATATTTGGCACTTGAGGCTTTCTGCCTACTCCGAAAGGAACATGGCGTAATGATATAAAAATGAAGTTAGGACGTATAACGAGTTTAAAAGGTATGAGGAGAATCAATATATTACATATCGAGTGCAAGCCAAAGTTGTTGATGATCAATTTCCATTCAACACGGACATGCAAGATCAGGTACCGTTCTTATTCGTCTTTCAATTGTTCTTAACATTCGACAGCTGGGTGAACACTCGTGTTTCCTAGGCACTAGAGAAACAGGTTGAAGTTTGTTGCAAGCGTGCGACAATATTGAAGAGGCACCTGAACCCGGTTATATATTTATATACGTGTATTTATATGCTAGATTGTGGAATACACACACGTCAATAGTTCTATTAAGATACAATCGCACTGTTTTATTCTACCTATTGTTAATGGAATCACTTCAATCCCTGGCCTTAATATATTCGATCTCAAACAAAAATATATATTTTTATTATTTTACGTAACATCACGTTTGAAATCCCCGAAGTGGTAGGCAGAAGAGTGTAGTACACTCCCACGTTTCACCAGTTACGTTTATGTCCCAATACGGAATAGGTGGTTAGTCTATTGCCATACACCGGGCACAAACCCAGACTCTGAGCTACTATTAACAATTCTAATTTTAGAAAAATTCAATAGTACTCGACCCGGGATTTGAACCCAGGACCTCTCGATCGGCAATCGCCCTTGCAACCAACACGACCAACGAGGCAGTCATTCATTATTTTATTATTTTTATATAAGAGTAAATGCATCTAGATACTGGTACCTAATAATATGAATTGAAACTTAAATAACAAGTTGAAACTGTTTCAACTTATATTTTCCATGTTCTTTATTTGAGAATGTTCCACAGAGCGGAATCGTTTCGATATTACGCCGGATGTGTTCTGAATTTGACTTTCATTGCAACTGAGGATGCTTTGACACTTTCCCGCTTTTCATTTATACTTCTACTAGTATTGAACTTTTGAATTGAAAATTTAATTCTACAAGTAATAAGAACTTATCCCTATCAACACTGAAATTATTGCCTCGGTGTTTACACTCGATATTTAAAATATACAATATTAACACTTAACACAAAATAATAATAGCATTCAATATTTACAAAATTGCTTGCAAGAGTGTTAAGCCTGTGTGTGTCTATTATAGTTTCCAGGAAAACCCTTCTTTTATTAATAAGTTCCTTGCTCACTAATATAAATTATTACAACCAATCAAAAATTTAATGGCAATACATATTAAGAATTAACTTTAATGTAAGTACATAACAAGGCAGTAACATTTAGCAAATGCATTTTTTTATTAATTGTGTATGTAAATTTATCAAGAAGTGATACAAAGTTAATCGGTAGTTTATTTCAGTTATATACAAAATAATAACCACGAGACAACAACCAAGGTTTATTCATATTTAGAATACCGTATTTAAATGTGGGCACACCTGGTTTTGACACCAGTTTCAACATCAAACTCGGGGAGTTGGTGCGAGCGAAGTTTTGAAACTTGGATAGCCACGGTAATGTATTTATACGGTAACACGGAGATGGGGATTAGCTTTAAATATGTTTTAGCAATCAACGAGGACTATACGTTGCATACGCATAAGTGTATTCAACATATTTATATAAGATATAGAAACAGTGCTGCTCATACTGTCAACATAGACTTGTTCGAATGAACTAGCACGCAAGAATTAAACCCTAAATTAAATTCGATTTTTTTATTACCTAAAAATGTCTACGACATCCTCTTATTATCATTATGTTACCTTACCTTCATATGATCTGTGGAAACCTGTAATTGGGCTTATTTCTTACTTTTTTATTGTCATTAATGTATTTTGTAATCAGCCGTAACTTTTCTTAAATAAACGACTTATTTCTTGTACTGTTAATTTATATTGCACATGTATGTACTGCATCTGTGTATTATGGAAATGAATATGAGTAACTTTTAACGTTAAAAGATATCACATCACAATCCCGCGAGACACTCGTGAGACATCGAGTAAAGATGGGTCTCCAAGGCGCTAGTTTAAAACAAAGTTGCAGTAAAATGCGCTGTATTATATCATTAAGACACAAAGTAACATTTATATTATATAAGCATGACATTATATTTCTATATATGTCAATAAACAAGTTATTAAAAGTTTATTTGCTGTTAAAAATGATTTCATGAAGTTACCATTATGACCACAGTAGATATACCTTACGATTTGAAAATTTAAACGTAATTAAATTCTATTCCTCAACATTTATTTAACTTTACTGATGATGTATTTAAATAAAAATATTTTTACCTACATTAAATAATATATATTAATAAGCAATGAAAATTAAACTTTTACATAACAATTCGAAATTTCAACTGAAGACGCAAAATTAGAAATTATATCAAGATATGAAGCTAAGAGAGGAAAGTTGGTTGCTTCAAGCTTTTGTGGCTGTGTGCCAAAACGTGTTATAAGATTATACATTCTCAAACTCCACGTATTCCGCAACTTCTTTCTACTTTTGGATTGTTCCTGTGAATTCCAAGCACCTCTATGCTCATATACTTGTTATTGTTACCGTGGATTTCTGCGCTGTTACCCGTACATTTTTTTTATGTTTATCTGGAAAAACGTAACATCACGCTTGTAATCCCCGAAGGAGTAGGCCGTGGAGAAATATAGTTATATTTATACACACAGTGCAGAAAACGGACGTCAGTCATCATCGACCGCTGTCAACTGCTAACACCCATGGATACTAACAGCAGATCTCAAACAAAGCTGTACAAATAATATTATTGCTGTCTCATAATATCGCCCCAGGAATCAGTACTTCGCTTAGTATTAAATTAGTTTCTAATACGACTATTACTTCGTTAGTATTTATTAGAATTGAGTCGGAAAGAACAGAAGTGATAATTAGTATCTATTTTATTTGAAGTTTGTCGCAATGCGTTGTTACTATAGAGGGTTAAAATAGTCGCTCCTTTTTTTATTATTTTCTTCGGGAAGAAAACCTTCCTAATGTACCCGGTACTTAGGGAGAGATACGGGTTATGTGGGACTTTTACCCCCAGTAACACACCCTCGGTGGCCTTCCTCTGCGCTAATAAGAGGACCAAATCGAAACATAACACTGTCTTCACAACAATAATTGCTGTATGATACGTATATGTAGCGATGGTACTGCTCTTGTAATCAGTATTTATGTTCGGCCGCCTATTACAAAAGAAGATTAGCCATTAGAGAAATTATTTTTTATATACTGTACTATTTTTTGAAACTTAATATAATATACTATTTTTGCTAAGAAATGTATATTTGAATGTATACGGCTTAAGCTATTTTACGAGATACTACGTAGCCATAAGAAAACATTAACGAGCCCACACTAATCTGTATTGTACGACCAGTATAAAATCAACATCTCATAGGACTAGTCTGAATAATTTCGTTCTTATTTACCCATATTCCTCTTATATACCCTTGTGGCGAACTATGGGAAGTGAAAGATGGATCTGAGGACGCTATTCACAGGAGACTAATAAATTTGTAATACAGCGCCGCCTCCTAAGTAATGTACATTTGCTTCTATTGTAAGTATAGTTGTACAGAACAAGTGCTCCCTAGAGATGTAGGTTTTAATTATTTAGCAACATCTAGAGCAATTCATAGAAAGAGAAGAACATATAAACCGGTACACGTTTCTCTTTTATAATTACATAAACTATTTGATGATATGATAGAAATAATTTCCACACTAAAATTTTAACAAAGGTTATGACGCGATATTCCATATCATAGTACTGTAGAGGAATCAGGACTTATACGATTTGTATCCATTAAAAGTCCTATTTTATTTACATATGTTTCAGCATAATCAGGAGCTTGCTCCGGTTTGTTTTATTTATAACATAATATCATGCCTGTACTTCTTCGTAGGGGTAGGCGGAGGAGTATAGTACACTCTTACGATTCACCAGTTCTATTATACGTCCCATCATAAAATAGGGCATGAGCCTATTGCCATAAACCGGGGAAGAATCCAGACTCTCAGCTGCTATCAGGAGTTTCAAGTTAGAAAAGCCCAGTAGTACTCGACTCGGGGATCGAACGCAGAATATATCGATCAGTAATCGCACTTGCAATCACTAGACCAACGAGGCAGTCTAGTTTGTTTTATTTGTATTCTTCAATTTACCTTGTACCTACATAACATACAAAAGCCACATCAGCGAATGCGTGCTTAATCAAAGAAATGTGTATGTACATACATAAATCGCCTCTAGTTATCAGAATGGTCTCGACGCATATAGCGGCACACATAATTTCCATGTCGTATAGCTTGATATTATGTGTGTGTACATATAAATCTCTACTAAGACATTTTGTTTCAAGTGCTAATCTATAATTCTTTCATCCAAAAAATTCATTCAGTATTTTTGTTTAACTAATACTAATTACAAATAAAAATTTTATAGGTCTCACTCGTAAAAAACGTGATGTAGATATAGGGCCTGGAAGGCAAACGTTATCCAGTCACAGACCTCATTAATAAAATATTTACTCATATATTCCTTGAAATAAAATATTTTATTATTTTATCCAGTACAATTGAAAACTTCAAACACATCAATGTAATTAGATAACAAAGAACAAAAATGAGAAAAATGGATCTCTTGTGTTCATAATTAATGTTGTTAATCTCTGCAATATTACCTAAGTAATTAGAATAACATTATTGAAATAAAAAAACGTGTAATTCAACAAAAGCGCCACCTGTCGAATCCAACTATTCCTAAGCACTATCCACTTGAACTCGTAAGTAGAAAAAAAAATAAAAATTGGTTAAGGCGTTCAAAAGAAAAAGAACGATGAACGTTCGAACACTGGAATTTTATATATATAACTTCCGTAATTACAAGCAATGTACATACACATATAAATATTATATTCTACATAGTAAACATCTTGTAACTGTGAACAAAATAATAACGCTTCATCTGCTTTTATTTGTGAGACAATACGGGGCCGGATATTAAATCCAGTACTTAATAGGTCATTCCGACAGCACTAGTAAATATTTGCATCGCCTTTGAATTGGAAAAACAATCGAGTTAATAATGGATGAAAAGAAACAGTTGAAGTTATGATTTGCTCTTTGAATTATTATTATGCTATTGAGCGACGAAGTAAATGTTATAGACTTCCTTTCATAAGCCATTATTTTTATCATTACCAAGCCTTTTATCGTTCCGTAGTCGGCCACGGATCACTTCTAGGAATAACAAGAATCTCCGTAGGCTGCCACCCTGGCAAAGAGAAGAACATCACAACTGATGAGTATATATTACTTCACGATGTTTTCCTTACCATTGAAGTAAGTGATATTTATTTTTAAAACGCACAATATTGTGGTACAGAAAGAGTTGGCTCTCTGTTGCCAAATAATAATTAAATCGCCCGAGATGTTAATAATATTTGTTAGATATTAACTGGCTAAGTAATGAAACTAACATACACATAATTTATAAATACACATAATAATACGATTTTATACTGATTGTAAGCCATTCAATGCTGATTGATTTTAATACAACCATACATATTTATTATACATGTATGACATGACAATACATGTATGATATAAAGAGCAACTTTATTGACTATTGTTCTACGATGTAGAGACATTCGTAGCGGCGTAGCAAAGCAAAGCTTAGCGTACGACTATACATATTTTACAATTTTATTCAAATTGTAATTAAATTCGGTCAGTCAAAAGCTAAACATTGTTTAGAGTGTAGGTTAACGATTTGGTTTATGCGAAGAATCATTAAAGTTTTGATCGTAGCCGGGTCAGTTCATAAGCATGTTAAGGTACTTTAATATCGATTTATTTACTGGAAATTAAATTTACGTATATTACGAGTTCCACGTATTTCAATCAAAATCATTTTAACCAGCCATCTTTTTTTCGTTTCGGGAATAACAAAATTGACGGTACTCAAGAAGCTTCAGAGCACCTGGCTAAAATTTAATTCAGTAACGCGCTATCTCCGCTCAATCGAATTGGTTTACAGATGACGTGCTAACGTTGCTCGCGGGAGATGTTACCTCAATGTTATACCGATCGGAAAATATTGTCACGCCTTAAGGAATTCGAAAAGACTTGGTTATACATTATGTGAGGAACGTTTTTGAGAGCATTGTGTTAATTTGACTGGTCCGTTGGTTTAGTAGTTAGTAGCCTTGATTATTGAGTCTGGGTTGTATGTTCGATTCCCTGTTAACACAAATATTTGTGGGATGTTTAAATTAAGTGTTCGGATGACGCATTGGGAAGTTTGTAATTTTTAAAATCCTGGCATTTTAAGATTAAACATTAGTTACTATAATGAACTGCCTTTGACTGCCTCGTTGGTCGTGTTGATTGCAAGCGCGACATCCGATCGAGAGATCCTGGATTCAAATCCCGGGTTGCGTTCCATTGAATTTTTCTAATTTAAATGTTCTAGTAGAAATTTCTAGTAGTGGCTCGGAGTCTGGATTTGTACACGTTGCATGGCAATAGACTCACCACCCATTCCACAATGAAACGTAAACGTAACTGGTGAAACGTGGGAGAGTATTACACTCCTCTGCCTACCTCTTCGGAGATTACAGGCGTATGTTACGGTTAGTAAAACTATAAAAGGATTGACAATATTGATGATGAACGTTTGTTATTTATCTGAACGTAAAGTCACCTTTTAAAGGCATGTGTTCAAAAATGTGAACGAACAAATATGCATTATGTGCAAATATTACTATCAATTATCTGGTTACATAATAATTATTATTCATTATCATAATTGATCAAAACCCAATAACACAATACAATATTCTTTATTGCACACTAGTTTACAAAAAGAAAATGTTAACAAAAGAAAAAAAAAGCATGTAATAGGCGGCTTTATCGCTCTAGTAGCGATTTATTCTAGAAAATCTACATATGTGCATAGCAGAAAAACAATAATGCCTATTAATCCTAGTTTAAGCATCGTATGTCCGTTTTTATCGACGTAATATCATGAATACAGCGTCTGAATGGCAATCTTATAGTACATTATTATGCACAACGTGTGACAGGACAGAACATGTTGACAACAGAGGAGTAAATACACAGCTCGGGCAAAAAACCACTCAAGTTAATTGGAATTACTTAATACGCTTGGAACGTCCTTTTCAACGTAACAGCCCTAACACTTCAAAGCGTACAAACAATTAAATTTTGATCTCACTTGATACCCACATCAATATGTTGGACCTGAGAAAGGCAAACCGCTTTATTATTCAAAATAATTAACTTCTCCCTCAAGAGAGGACATGGACACAGAGAAAACAGCGTAAAGCCATTCGAGAATTCCATCATATGATTATGGGTACGTTTTACATTCATCATTGTGTTTGAAAGACTGAATCAATATTGGTGAATTTTTTAATACTGGTTGAAATTGTGTTCGATCCTTAACTACGCATCAAAGTGAATTTGTTAAAGAACACTCGCCTCAATAGACACCAAAAGTAATTATGGTGATTTGAAAATCTAAAAATACATAACCAAAGGGCCTTTTATTCTGAAGCCGAAAACTTTGAGGAAAAAATACAAAAAGGGGTATCATTCATTCTCTCACAAAGCTTATTACTCAAAGAGTTGCGAGAATTTTATTCGTCCGGTTATTTTTCCGTCTACATTGCACCAAAGTGGACATAAATCCCGGGTACATTTTACAGTAAAGAACAAAGTTAGGTTTCGTAATTTTAAAATGAAACATACATAATCAATAATAGCATACATAGACAACAAGAAGCAGTGGTAGCCTAGTGGTTTGAAATAGAGCTTATCACTGCGGGAGCCCGGGTTCATATCCTGGCGCACACCTGTTTCTAAAATGTGGGTTTCAAGGTTTAAATATCACTTGCTTTAAAGGTGAAAGAAAATATCGTGAGGAAATCTGCACACCTTACAATTCATAAAAAAAAATCTCTAAGGTGTGTGAAGTCTGCCAAGCCGCACTTGGCCAGCGTGGTAGACTATGACCTTGATCCTCTCAGTCTAAGAGGAGACCCGTGTCCAGCAGTGGAACGATAAAATGGTCGGAAAAAAAGACAATAATAATATTAGTTTTAGCGGAAATGTGCGTATTTAATTAGATATTTTGTATTTTTGTGTAAACAATCCACAAAACTATAAATGAGACTGTTTTATTTTAAAAACTGAACCTTAAATAGATAACTTTACTATCTAACATTTGTACACCGTGAATGGTAAAACATGTTATAGATCTAAACGTTTCTGTAAAATCTGAATGCGAAGCGTGGATACATTTGTGAAAATAAATGTTTATTCCTTTTGTCTTTGACTCGTAAATTTGATTGAATACAATAAAAAAATATCATTTGTTGGTGCGCAAATGTTGCCATCTAATAGCAATTTTACGACAGACTAAATTTAAAAATGCTTTCTCGTGTTTCTGAAGTTCTCAAAATTTTACGGTGTTGTTAAAATTTATAATAAACGAGAAACAGACATAAAGACACCAATATCAATGCTATGTACCTTAGTGTCAATTACAACAATAATATTTCAATATAATTCATCAAGGTCATTAACAAACTATTCAATTAAAGGGTACAATAAAATTTTCAATGTGAAGGACATAAAATAAAATTATTTTACTTCCTACTTTTATTTCATTTAAATAAAAAACTCGTAACCATGAAACAAAGACCATTACGGAGAACATCTTTCGGTCAAGAACCTATATTGTATTGATTTTCACGAGGTCGCCGCAAGCAAATATAAAATTCAGGTACAAAGACACAAGTCTGATAGTTTTCAGGTTTTAAAATATTTCAAAATTGCTGTTTGCAAATGATAAATGAAAATATTATCATTGAAATGACAATATAACCGAATGATTTAATAATACGCGTGAATCTAAATCTTTTTATCGATAGTTTATGAAATTGGTATTACATTTTCATTTTCGATACATACACAGAAAAAATCCTAGTCTGTATCTGCTTTTTCTTTGTTTTAATTATATTGGCATTTAGACTACAATACCCTTGGGTTTTAAGCGCTTACATTTATTGTTATTTTAACCCAGAACGTCTAGCAACCGACAGTGCTAGACGCTTTACATAAGTTTTCATTTCTTGTTGTATGTACTAAGAGATTTAAGGGGTTTTGCGTCAGTCATCAAAAGATAAAGACAATCAGTCTGAGGACTGGCATTTTAGAATTAAGCTATTATTCTAGATAAATCGTTCTAAGTTAACTGAGGCATGTATGGTAAATAACATTTGCGCGTTGAAATTATCAGAAGAGAATAAACAATAACGAACTAAAACCGTTTAGATTAAATGATGAGTGTTAATGATTTTTCCCTTGGCAAGTGTCTTATAAAGACATTACAGGATTCGTTGTTTGTTATTGTAAGCGGTACCAATAATTATCGTCGAAAATGTAGTTTGGAGTTTGGATTTGTGCCCGGTGTATGGAAATAGGCTCAGCTCCTATTTCATAGTGGGACGTAAACTTAATGATGAAACGTGGGAGTATACCACATTCGTCTGCCTACCTCTTCGTGAATAACGGGCGTGACATTACGTTAAAGTAATTGGCTATCAAATATTCGTATTTATACATTCAAATCTACACTCATAGAATACTCGTAAAATAACTCATAGCCATGCTGCTCCGTAATAAACAATTCTGTACAAGTCATTTCTAATGTTTCTGAAATGTCTAGGCTCATCCGCCAATATGTGCTGTGTTGTAACATATTAACTTGACACAAATAATGTGTTTCACAAGTCATTGAATGATGACGTATTCGGGATAATATCATGAAACATTGATGAGATCACTGATCCATAGAGATATCGAGAAAATACACACATGTATATAAATGTAACTCACTGATCATATCCGATTCAATGTGCAGTTAAAATTGCGGGTAGACGAAAACTAAACTAACATCGTTTTACTGGCAACGCTCGTATAGTATTTTCATTTAATCAGCATTTTACGTCATGTTATTTAATTTTATGTAAAACTAGTGACTTATCAGTTGAAGGAAGTGAAATGTGGGAATGTACTACAATCTTCTACGTACCTCTTTGTGGATTACGGGAGTGACGTTACGTCAGTTTCAGGAATAAACATTTTTAGTTAAACATAAACATCTTTTATTTTAAAATATTCAGTCAGCCACGGTCAAATCAGCGCAATAGTGTACAACTTATTTTAACACAGTGTATAAGATTCTGTAGCGATGTGTTTGTAGGAAATAAAAGGACATTATATTTGGTTCCAAATTCACTTTTTTATATTTATTATATCGCATAGCAGTAACCGTTTCGTAAACGAACACTGTGTACAATGGCGCATTCAAAACTCGATATGTAATTATGATAACGACGATGGAAACGAAGGTACGTAGTCGTATTCACGCGAATTCTTTTGAGAACGTGACTTGAACAATGGTAATGTAATTATTTCTATATCATGCACTTGTACGACCTCTTGTGGGTAATGCCGAATAATTGGTCAACTGCTTTGAGTGAAATACAAAATAAGAACGTTTTCTCGACTGACACGACGTCAATCTAGTGGTTAGTGAACCTAACTGCAGAGAAAGCGGGGGTGGTGCATTCGATTTGCGCCCAGGACAAATATTTGTGTGGTGAATACAAGTATATGTTCTGAGTTGGGGTCTGAACAAGAATCTATATAAAAATATATTTTAATTTACGTAGCATCACGCCTGTAATTCGAGAAGGGATACGCAGATGAATTTAGTTCACGTTTCACCAGTTACGTTTACGTTCTATGATGGAATAGGTAGTGGGTCTATTGTCATACACCAGGCATAAATTCAGACTCCGAGGCACTACTAGAAATTCTAGTTAGAAAAATCCAATAGTACAAGCCCCGGGATTTGAA
>DWEG01000058.1:0-14778 GCA_018245845.1 Apyrrothrix hygieia | reverse complement strand
CCGGAGACAAATCCAGAATCCGAACCCCTACTAGAAATTTGTACTAGAAAATCTAAATTACAAAAATCTAATAATACTCAACCCGGATTTAGAACCTAGGACCTCTTGATTGGCAGTCGCGCTTCCAACCAACACGACGAACAAGGCAATCTAGTCTAGATTATATTTAAATTTTATAGATTATTAATACATTAACATTTATCTCACGTTAATTGTCTTCATTTATAAGCAATAATTTAAAAGCAATATGTATATTACTATTGGTGCCTAATAACAGATCATGCTTCAGCAAATAACACATTACATAACTAGCTGTGGCCAAAATAAACTCATTTAATATTTCCAAATGAAGCAATGTCGCTTGAGGAAACCAAAATATTAATTAAAAGTTCGTGGAAACATTTAAATCACATTTAGAGGCTCGTGACATCGAGCATCTATTTTTAAATCCGTTATCCAAGCAGTGAGCAATTTCGTTTTTCTCTGCCATGTTTGCGAAAGTTTTTTGTTGTCGCTACGAAATAAGTAAGGAGTTCAGTGGCCGGTGGCGCAACATCAATTAAAATCGCATTTCGAAACCGACTTGGTAACACGATACTTCGTCATTTCCCTGCTGATAAACATATGAATACACACGAGTTATATAATATCTAATTAAAAACATTATAACCGACATTTAAGTGCCTTTGTCTGCTTGTTGGACGCGTGGTTGCAAGCGCTACTGCCGATCGAGAGGTCCTGGGTTCAAATCCGAAGTCGAGTACTATTGGATTTTAATATCAGATTTTCTAGTACAAATTTCTAGTAGTGGGTCGTAGTCTGGATTTGTACTCGGTGTATGGCAATAGGCTTACCCTCTAATCGATAGTACTACGTAAACGTAACTGTTGTAACGGGGGAGAGTACTACACTCCTCCGCCTACTTCTTCAGGGATTACAGGCGTTTTCAAGAAGTTTTATAGTCAAGGTATTTATGTGTGTAGTTCTAGCTTGTAGATATAAAGCGTTTGGAAGAAGTAATAATAATTGTAATCATTATTTGTTGCAGTTACGAGATGACGACCAGATAACGCATAAGCTGTTTCGACCTTCCACATCCAAAATGTAAGTGATTTTATATTATTAAACGAATACCCTACACTTTATAATACAATTATTGTATCACAATTAAAATATATGTACGTCAAAGTGTATGTACATAAATAAGATATAATGTTGAGAAATGAAACTCGACCACGAATTTATGTACAAAAATTATATAATACATAAAAATTTAGTGTTCAATGCTGAAAGATCGAAAGACCGTGAACTTAATTTAGTGATACAATCAGATATAGGTACGTTTAAATTAGAAATCAAATATTAACGAGAAAGAAATCTGAAAGTAATAGGGGATATTTTGTTAGAATCTAGCTATAAAAAGGAAGCCAAGCCAAGCCAAGAAACAAATCGCAGTCATGATTTCATTGCAGATCGCAGATGATCTACTAAGTTAAACAAAGAAAAGCGCGAGATGACATTAATGAGACAATATACCTGTAACTTTTGTGCCTCAACAAAAGTATGGACAGGTTAATTGTAATTATTATCATTAGATAATTTAGCGAGTCAATCGTTAAACCATGTCGAAGGATTTACAGTCGGTTAAAAACCACTAAGTACCTCAACCTATCCACACTAAATAGCATAGTAGATGTATATAAATAACTAAGCACTAAAATTGAATGAAATTCTAAATTAAGCACATTCAAAAATAATTGGCATTTATTACGCAATGTAATTACATTCCCTTTTTCCAAATGTGGTAAATTTCTCTAAAAAAAGACGATACCTCAACAATCATAAAACTTGTACAAGAGCAATGGTATAAATGAAACGACGCAACCGAAATAACCAGCGTGCAATAACTCGACGCCAATAACCGTAAACCGTCTGCAATTGTCGCGGGTGTATTTATTTATGTATATTTATGTTTCTTGCATAAATATGTGTAGGGAGCGCGTGATCCGCCAGCCGCGGTAATTATTGCGTGACTTATTGGCGAAGGAAGATAACACGTACATCGCGACCAGTCTACTTGGAGCCCTCGTGCTTACCGCTCTCCCCCACTCGAAGAAATGTCATACGCGATGTTTAATGGTAGCTCCAAGTAGAACACTCCAAAATTATTTAAGAACTATATCGTTATTATCATCTGTATATTTACACTTTGCGTAAATTATAACTTTTTGAAATAACGACATCTCGAACATGCAAATCGAGATTTGTTTGTATATATAAAACAACATTTTAATAGCCGTCTGTAGTTAAGAAATTCAATATTCACTAACTATATTTACATAATGGAAACGTTAAATTAGGCTGATAATAAATAATCTGAAAATCTTTATACAATATAAACACGATGTATTTTATACCTATAAGTACAATTTACTCGGTTTTGACTACATTGTCAATTTTTTTTTATCAATACAATAGAAACTTAGATGAAAGATGTTCAAATAAGTCTACGATGACGCGTTTAACTTAGAAGCGGAAAAGCTCTACCTAATCTGGAGTAGCCGTGCACCGCTTCGAGGGTTGTGGCAGCTTTATCTCCGCGTGACTGTTTGATCGTGACTCTCCGACAGAGATTTCGGTAATTACGCTGATTATGAGAACGAATCGTGCTGCCTAGCGTTCGATGCCCTTGGGCTTGTACATCATAATAAAAATATGACGACGGAATTATTACTACGCCATATTGTATTTAAACGGTCGTAGCGATAACCACCCTAATGCTTCTGCGAAGCGATTTTCTTTAGATAAATTTTAGCAATGTAAAATTCTATAATTGTTGCCTACAATTTGAAATTCATATGAAATACATTATTTGTAAAGCAATTATTATACATTGAGCATTTAAGTGCCCTATACTTTGTTCATGTGTAAGTTATAATTACAGACAAGATAACAAGCTATCATTCAATGGCAGATGCAGATCTAAGTTTCGTAGTAAAACAGTTTTAAATAACACTTCGCAATTGTTTAATTAAAAATTATGAAATGGACAGGGACATTTAATTAAAAGTGTAGAGAATTTAATCAATAAATGATTATTATATTTACGCCGTGTTCTATGCATTTATATGTTATGCAATCATGTTAATTCAATTTACATACATTAAAACAGTAACTAAGAATTAATGTCTCAAATAAGCCACACAATACAGTACTAGGAACGGAAGTACGATTGTCTAATCTTTATTGCACCATTTCAGGGTCTTATGACCATCCTCCTCTGTATTATGTAATCCTAGTACTCGAGGCGGGATTTGGACAATCACGAGGTAAAGTTTGAGTCTGCTTAGCAAGGATTAATTTAAAACACAATCATTATACGACGAAATATGACTGTTAATTACTGGTAATGAGAAATTTTTAATCAATGGTTAAAGTTAATCCGTGATTAAGTCTCTTTTCACGGTACGTTAACCTTAAATTACCACAGAATTGAATGATAACTGAGTGCCATTTTTTATAACATCTTTATCACAATTTACTAACAGGCATGATTTTGTTCGTAAGTAACGAAAAATAAGCACTTCAGTTCTTAAGACATCGAGACATTTGGCACTCGCTCTCCGCCTACTCCATAAGGAATCTGGTGTCACAATTTAATAATAATTTTAATAGCTTTTCCTATAATTAAGATATGTCCGACTTAACCGAATGTACAATTTTTTGGATAGCCCGACTACTTTCGAAGCTATACGATCTCCCGCCGATCCCAGAGAGTAAGCACCGAAGAAACATACGTGATTTAAACCGGACATGATTTAATTATTAATATTACTACTTACGTAACAGTGCGCCTGTAATCCCCGAAGAGGTAGGCAGCGGAATGTAGTCGTTTCACCAGTAACGTTTACGTGGTGAGTCTATTGCCATACACCGGACACAAATCCAGACTCCTAGCCACTACTAGAAATATTTACTTGAAAATCTAAATTAGAAAAATCCAATAGTACCCGACCCGAAATTCGAACTCAGGACCTCCCGATCGGAAGTCGCGCTTGCGACCACTCAGCCAATGTAGCAGTCAACTAGTTTTAGACCTACGTACGAAACATTTAATTTTGGCTATCGTGAATAACTAGTATTCTATATTACATTAACTATGAATTGTAACCAATCATTATATTCAAATAGCCATTTTTATTTTATTATTTTATTTTATTTGGAAAGAATACAGTGATACATAAAAAGTTTACAGTTTTCTTAATATATGTAACTAAACACCATTTAACTGCTTCCGCATATAAATAATCATTATGTTCATATAGCCAAAATCATTATGTTCATGCAAATTTATCAGATTTATCAGATGGCTCGTGGGAACGTACTACACTTTTCTGCCTTCCTCTTCGGGGATTACAGGTTTAATGTTACGTTTTATATGTAATGTAATGTATTTATGAATTACAAACCTGTTAACACTGATATCCAGTAGTTTAGAATTCAACCTGCCTCTCCATGCGGCCTGGGTTGAAATATAGGCTCGCACCTATCTCAACATAATTGTGCGTTTTTAAGCTAAAATATCACATCCTGTAACGGTCAAGAACAATTTGATGAGTAAACCTGCACACTTTAGAGTTTTCCAAGGAGTGTGAAATCTGACATTTCGCATTTAGTGAGCATGGAGGAATGTGGCCTTAACCACCACATTCTGAAAAGTGACCCGTGACCAACAGTGACGCGATAAAATGATTGATAATGGTGACGTAGATAATGAATCGTTATAATACAAAATAGTTACTAATAAATAAACCGCAACCGGCGTGTACGTATGAAAAGAGTGATGAATAGAGAGGAAGCGCGGCAGGTCTGTAAAGATAGAGATATTTGGCACTCGGTGTTCTCTGCCTACCCCGTATGTATGTACTAAAAAATAAATAATATTCTAGCAAATTTCAATAAGATATGTTCTGAATTAATACATGCTATATAAAATGATTATTGACTGCGTGTCACATGGGTCCCATCGCGGGGAACGCGAAGTAAAGTACGACATTACAACTCTAGCGACTTACTGTTTATTAGCGCAGAAATTTGCAAAGTTAGTTTAGGTTACGGCGCTCGAACGAAATGAAGATACTTAACCTTGTACGGAAGTTTGATCCAATAAAACAAAGTTCCGAACAAACGAATGCATTAAAGTCACCCGCAAACTGATCCAATCGTAATATCGCACTTCCAGACATCGAAAGTTAGTATGCATTGACTTTGAAAAGTCGTCCAAAACTAAGTTGGGTTATGTTTATGAAACTATTCGGATGCGAGTGTGTGCCGCCGATACACATGCAAGAACTCGCGCCCAACTCTAGGCATAGTTCACTAAGTGGAACAGCTGTAAAACAAAGTAGCGAAGGGTCTAGGAACTTAGTGTGTACGTTGGCAACTATTCGGGCCCGAACACATGTCCTCCGATAGGCACGGCAGTCGTCGCCGCCTCGCAACTTTGACAGTTTAATTCGGGAAGCACGGGTGCGGGCGACAACCGCGGCCGATTTGTAAATAAGTTCAACTAGCTTTAACAAAGTATTGCAGTGGATGATAACGAAGCGCCTACGATCCACCCCACCCGCCTCTCCTACCGCGTGCAGATAAACTTTTAAAATGACTTTGGAAGCTTTTGAGCTTTTAATCGGTAAAGTTGTACAGACAGACAGTTCGGGCACAATCCTTGAACCGCTTGCGCCGGCGACGGCGGCCGCAAAACTTTGTTTTACAGGACTACTTTTCTTCTTGTTTCAAGGGTGGAGTCTTAAAACAAACTCCGGTTCGACGGAGTTCGTGAACTCGGGCGCCAACAATTTACAAATTTCTCTCTTTCATAACAACTAACTGCCGCTCGGCGCGCGGCGAAAGTTGTCCTGCGTAGATCTTAATCGCATTGTCTGTTGCGCTCGCGGCGCGAACAGCTGATTGTGACGACACAGTTTATCAAACTTTTGCATTAATTAGACAACAACACCCACAGGAGTAGTAAACGACTCCTGTAACAGGCTCACGAACTCCTACTAAACCGTTTACGTCTGAGTTTCCAATTTATGAAAAGTGGCTAACAAAATCTGTCAAAAGTCGAGCATCGTGAGGCCGTGAATTGGACAACGGTCGACACCCCCGATCCTTTCATTCAATTTGTTTAAGTGACACTGATAGCACGACTGCGGTCGAAAAAACTCGTCTGCCAAATTTGATGGTGCGACGCCCCTCGGCGACCGGCGGCGACTTCTTTTTTCAGTTCACGCCTCACCTGCCGGGGGCCATCGAGTGCCTCAGTGTGAAATACATTGATTGGCTTTTAGTATAAAGAACCCACTTTTCATACCGACACTGAAGGAGCAAAAGGTTTCATGTGCACATTTTCTAGATATTTCATTTTGCTCTGCTTTTGTAGGTACTTACTGTTTTCAAGCGTTGCAAATTCAAAGACAAAACGGTTCGCTTTACATGTTCTTTGCATGGTCCTTTTACCTGTACGTATATGTAAAGAACAAGCTGTAAGACTGCATTTTATGTACATGTCGACATAAGTTGAAATGCAAGTACCTATAGAGTATTGCGAGTAAATTTTACGTAACTAGAAATAAATAGGTTGCGGGTGTCTGGGGCGGGGCGGCGTGGGCGCGGCGTGCGCGCGCAGCCCCCCGCGCTGGGGCTACCCCGCGGCCGCCGCGCGCTGAGCCTCCGCATAGTCCGCGAATCGCGCTCCGCGATAGCCCGCGCCGCGGAGCTCTCTCTTCCGATTACCGCCGCCCGCATCGCCCCACGGACAAAACTTTTCCGCCGTAGACCCGTAGACGCGCTACGCAGAGATACAAACTGTTACGTCCGCCAACTTAATTATGCTATCACCAATAACTCTTTGATTCAGTTGTTTCTATTGTGTTGTGACAATTTTTTTTTTCTTACGAATACAGTGAGTTCGTGCGTAAATATAAAACTTTTGTGCGTGATGAGGGATCGCCCCTCGATTTAACAACGATGTCGGCCCTAGTTCGGCCTGTTTGGTGAGTTCTTGCAAATTTTTCTTCTCAGCGTTTGTTACAACTATTCTTATGAATAGTTGCACGTGAAACGCGTTAAAAGCGTGATTTCGTTGTTAGTACTTTATTTTTACGGTATTAAACGTTATTGCGGAAGTTTTTTCAGCAGTGCTCGCCGGTGAAACGCTCAAGAAGTGTCAAGAGATAATTTAAAAAAAAATCGTTTACGCACAAATCCCACGCTCGTAAAACCATTTCACGAAATGCTTTCAAATATGTTATAGGACAATAAGAGCTGTTATTTTATTTGGATATGTATGATGTGATTGGGCGAACAGGAATTATATATTTATGTGGTTGATTAGTCGGAAAGCTTGATTATTCCTCGCTGGTTAATCTGCGATAATTGAATCATGTCTATTGAATCGCGTGTCGGCAAATAACCGCGACATTAGTCAGAATATGTAATCGCGACGATAAACGCGTTAACCTTCGCTCTACAAACACACACGCCTCCCGAACCTCGTGCTCTATTAAAGAGCGTACGACGGTAATTATTCATTCCGTTAGGTGATGTGACGGAATAATTCTCCTTCAGGTTCATGAAACTATTTGTTATTTTTTCGTTTATGTTACGAGTACATGACAATTAAAAATGTATTTTCACATATTCATCTATTTATTGTGATTTTTAAAATCGTTTTTAAGCTTTATGGTCTTCAGAGTAGTTAAAGGATAGTGATTCTTAAATAATACGAAAGTGCTATTAAAAGATTTAAACTAGTGATTTTAGTACATTGTTTAATTACTGAAACATTTCAAATATTTAACAATTTTAAATATAACATTTATACATAATTTTTTTATGATTCTCACAACTGCAAAACTTGAATAACCATTACATCGAAAAAAACACACACACAACTAATTAAACAAATTCTATGGATTCGAGTAGGATATAAATTTAAGAAGTGCAAAATAGACAACAGTATTATAAAAAAAAAAAATTTTACATAAACTATAATTTTATGAACATTTAAATTAATACAATAAATGAAAAGGATGTAGGTAATATTACTAAACCATCCGAATATTAAACTATCTAAATATGTGCAATACGACATACAAATATATTTTATAACAATTCTTTTATTATTCAAATACTTTCCAAAATCTACTGATTTGTCATACAGTTTTTCATTGGAAAACAAATAGATTAACAATAACACTGTTCCACTCAAAGATTGAATCACTCCACATTTGGATTCAGTTTACGAATTCACGGAGCGTGTAAACACGGCAAATACGCAGGCTCGCTACGAAATAATATTAAATATTCTGTGTGAAAATATTGCGCGAATATTGAGAATCTCAGAAAAATAGGGTTGTATTTCGAACATTCATTATTTGAATTTTTATTTCTCAGTCTGCATTCAATTTGTATAGGAAAAATTTATCAAGGCTGATTTGATTTTCACTAGAATTGATGAACAACTATGAATGCATATATAGTATTCTATTACCTATATATTATATTAATGCAATTTTACTATGGACATTACAATATAAGACTCTCCTTGCTAGCGCGTCTCAAATACTCAATGTTACTTTAAAAGTACAAAACCATTTTAATAATGTTATTATACAGTGTAATCCTATATTATAATCTTATATTACATAATTAAACACTCATAATTATTGCAAAGTTTAATGCTATAATTAAACACTCATAATTATTGCAAAGTTTAATCCCGTACCTGAATACAGACATCCATAGGGTTGGCAATCTCACATGTGCCGCCGCGAGGGCGGGCGGGCGATCTTGATAGCACCCTGAAATTGTTTCCACTGAAGCCGCCGAAGCTATCTGATGGGCACCTTCGTCGACTTAATTGTACCTCGTTTCGCACGTACAGATTAGCGTTCATTAAGTAACTAGTTTGTAAATAGGATCATTGAGATATATATTACGCTAAAATGTTACCGTTTCTTTTATTTCCGTTTATTTTTAGGGTTTTCAAAAACAAAAATACTGTAATATTAGTCTAAATCTAAGTATAATTAAAAATAATTTAGTGGTTAGAAAAGCAAGGAATATCTACTCAATTCCAGAAAAATGAAGAAAGGAATTTTACGCTGTATTAGCTGTCAACGAACCGAGTCAGCAAATTGAATTACAGTCGTTTCGCTAACCTGCAATTCAAATTTTAACATCAATGATGAATGACAGTGTTAATTATAAAAGTGCGATCGCGATAAATATATAAAAAGCAAAAAAAAAAATAGTATTTTAGTCTACATTAAATATCAATTAAGCGGACAGTAAAATAACAAATATATAAAGTAATTTAGAAATAAATAACAAAAATTAACATTGAAACGAGCTAAAGTAATAGAAAAAATAGGACTTCAGACATTACTGATTTTAGTAACCAAGAGGTTCTATTATACTTACGGGTTAAATATTATACAGTACCACAAACTTTATTTTATACAATGTAAAATGAAATAAATATAAAACCCAAAAACGCAAAAGAACAGGGTAATAACATTATTAATTATTTAAGCACAAAACTGCTATGGAAATAATTGAAAGTTAAAATGATTTAGCAGTTTACCACGAATACATATTTATAAAACTAACGTCATGTATAAAAATTCAACTAGCTCCAACTGATTATTCACATTTCAACCAAGCACTTTACTGGCAATGGTGAGGCTGTGCGAAAGGAAAAGTTGGATACAAAATATGCTTTTAAGTATATGATATGATATTAAAACGACTCCTTTCAATAACAGTCCCATCTCATTACAAGATGTATGACACGAGTATATTTTCCATTGAATGTTTACTCAAGTCTCCTTACCTTTGCATTGTTCTCATAGTTATTAAAGATTATAACTTATTAAAAGAAGTATTTACTTAAATATTGCTTTTAACAAACGTTTATCCCTTATCAAACGAATAAAGACACTATTTTGTATTATCATTAAGTCGTATTTTATGCTTCTTACTATTGATTATGGATAATAATTAAATTAGATAAATTAACGCCTCGTTGGTCGAATTATTACAAGCGCGACTGCTGGTACAGAGATCCTGGGTTCCATTGCCGGGTCGGGTATTATTAGGTTATTTGAACTTGAAATTCCTAACAGAGGCTCCGAGTCTGGATTTAGGCGCGGTATATGGCAGTAGGCTCACCCTATATTCCGTAGTGGGACATAAGCCTACCTGATGAAACGTGAGAGTACACTACACTCCTCTGCCTACCTCTTCGGGGATCATAGGCGGAATGTTACGTTTAAATTACAATTCCAACCATTGAAAAATTAAAAAAATTATGACCATAATTACGTTACAAATTGGATCGTGTTTAGAAGCTTGGCTTTCAAAATACAAAATATTCCCGAAACAAATGTACCCAAGTAAGGGTCTGATATACATCGAGAACGTAATCTTCCCCACCCTTTAAATAATAAGGGTTTAATATGTTTAATACTGAAATGTTTGAAGACTTAAATATTACCAGTTATTTTCATTAGTCAAATCAACTTTTGTATAACAAATATTTATTAAACCGAACAAAATTAACACTTACAGTAAACTGTATTTTCAGAGTATAGAAATAATACGAAGCGCATAGCCAGTTTTGTTAACTCCAAATTTTTGTGTTAAATATAAAAATACTTAACCTTGTCGGAATTTAAAAGACTCGTGCAACAAACATGTCCGCGAATAAAATAGGATCTAACAAACCTTGCGATAACCCTCGCGTTGAGTCCCTCTTTTGACAGGGTTGTGTTACACTGTTCGATGGGGTTCCCTATTGTTCTTTTTGAAACGGTGTTCCAATATTTAAAATCGTATTATTTATTAAAATAAGAATATAACATATTGAAGCAAATTTTAGATTTATGCAACATGACTTACGAAACATTAGAGAATAGTGTTGTTTGGGAGAAATTCTGATTTTGAATTCAAATTTACTCAAGAAGTGTAGTTATGTTGTGGCCTTTAAAGACTGCCTCATATGGTTGTGACCCTTGATAGTAATTGTATAAGCGTATTTAAGTTAATAAAACATCTTAAGCAATCGTTATACTTCATGCTTTGTATCACTTATACTTAAAAAGAGGATTAATATAAAGTTATCTGAATAACAAACGATCCAGAGATTTGTACACGACTATTGAAATATTTCCACCATAACTTAAATACTTCTGCTTATTGTTAACCTTGTCAGATTTAGTAAAGAAGTCATTGGAAAAATGTTTACACATAACGAAATATTATAACTTTTAATGGATAATAAGCAACACCTTTTTCTATCTTCACATCTATATTCCACGATCCACCTGTTAAATTCTACGTCTCACCATGGAATAGGAGATGACCCTATTGTCATATATCGGGGAACAAATCCAGACTCTGAGCAGATCAAGCAAACTAGATATTCTAAGTTAAAACATTCCGATAGTAAGCGACCCGAGAATCGAATACAGGACCTCTAGATCAGCAGTCGCGCTTGCAACCACTTCACTAACGAGGCAGAACAACGAGCATAAATAACACCGATTTCTATTTTCTATAAACCTATTACATTTTCTTATCACGTAATAAATAAGATAACGTTTTAATAATATTTTAGTCACGTCTGTTCAACCCTAATTTCCAACCCCGAGGTACAGTAAGGGCGCGCTACTCACAATGCTCTACCATTACGCCACTTAAACCGAACTATTGCGCTATTGAATTTTACATGCGAACTCTTATCATTTTGTACACCTCAGAAAATGATACAAGGGAACACACAAACAGGTAGCTTAAATTTAAATTTGTAGATACTGCGGATCATATCACATTATAAATACTTATATAAGTTTTATTCCGCCAAAGATGGTGACTAAATACAATATGAATTCTTAATATATATTCTTCATTGTTTATTGAGAAGTTAAGCAATAAATTTGAAAAGCGTGTACAAAATTATGTTATATAGAAGAAAATTATTGTTAGCATACATTCAAGTTGAGTCGTTTCTTAAGAACGATACGAAATATACATATTTCAAAGACAATTCTTGCATCAATAAGGAACAAGTCGTGTTTTTTCTTCATATAAAACGATTCATAAATCGCAATATTCATCGACAAACATCTCGCAACACGTTAATGTGTCCTCGGGCAAACAGTAAACTAACTGTACAGATTACTTGAACATTCAAATTATTGATATAAAAAAGCTCAATATGTTCCATATGTTCAAAAAATAGATATTACTTGTTATCACAAATTTCCAACCCTGCACGAGCGCAGCGAGGGTGCGAGGTTGTCAGTTACAATACTCCGCGGGCTATTACCCTACTGACTGAGCTAAACTAAGGGAATATTGATTTTTGCATCCGCATGTTGCACTTGCTCCCCCGAACGAGTGCAAAATTAGGTTATGAAGTATGTATTGTGTATGATAAGTGTATATTAAGTAACAAAAAGTGAGATATAATGCAAGATCTATACGATACAGCATCTAACAATATCATTATCATCAGCCTATTTAAGTCCGCTGTTGGACATAGACTTTTCTTAAAGGGTTTACGCCCATAATGCCCACGCTGGATATGCAGGTTGGGGATTGCAGAGCTTGGCTTCTCAAATTATATGACTCGTATTAAATAGTGTCAATTGAACTCAATGGTCTGATCTTAGGTGACTAATATAATTCATAAACAATTTCTAATATATATAACAATAAAATTATCCATGAGCTCATAGGCAGATTGTGTTGTACAGGATCTTTAAGGAATAAACTGAAAATCTAACTTTATTATATTCACTTTTTTATAACAAAAACTACTTCTGTTTTTAGTTATTCGCTCTCTGTAATAGGTTTTTTTTATTTCTATTATTCTTACAATAATAGATGCAAATGGAACAAATCAAATGAAACTTTTAGAGTGACTGACAATTAACCTGTCTTACTATACAAAAGGTATTCTCTCAAGTAGCTTGTATTAAGTAGTACAAATCGACCAAAGTATACTTGTGACATTATTAAATAATAAGAAGTTATACAAATTGATAACAATGCAACGTGCTCATTGTTCGTACCCCTAGAAGTTTTGCTATTGATTTTGTACTCAGACACTAGTCTGTGTAGCCACCCTCGTTTTGTATTTAATCAATAAAAGTTTTGACCTCGAACACAGACAACCCTTCGATTTAATCTATAACGAAATAAATTTTAAACATACCTCGATATATGTACTCATATTTATGTACGGCAGGTGATGATAAAGCTATAACTAGAATTATTTCGATAAAATGTAAACTGTATCTTTAGTATGAAGATATATAAAAATAACAAATATTTCTTAGCGGAATGAACGTAACATCACGCCTGTAATCCTCGAAGAGGTAGGCAGAGGAGTGTAGTACACTCCCACGTTTCACCAGTTACGTTTACGTCCCAACATCGAATAGTTGGTGAGTCTATTGGCATACACCGGGCACAAAACCAGACTCCGAGCTACTACAAGAAATTACAACAATTTCTTTACATTCTTAGATGTAAAGAAAGCTTTTAATATGAATGAAAGTCACAAAATTTAGTAACAACTTTCTTTACCTGAAATACTTATCATTTCATTGTGTCTTAACATTAGTTACGTTGAGCCTACCGTCGTCTACCTACTTGAGCTACTGGCAGCTTCACAATACCGGATCAGGTACCCACACAAGTGCGTGCGTCATTAAGGCGTGCACACATGCACCAGATCGTGACCCGCCCGCCGGCTGCCTGATCGGGCGATTGCGATGCCCTTTTTAATTCGCACAATAACGCACCGTGCGTCGTGGTTACAAGTGTTGTCGGACACACTGGCGGTTTTGTTGTTTACAAATATAGTTGAATTTAACGTAAAATAAATATCACGTCCCGTAGAGGGAAACAGAGGAGCGCAGTACACTCCCACGCTTCATCAGTTACGTTTACGTCCCAGTATAGAACAGGTGGTGAGGTTGTAAATGAGTAGTTTAAGAGAAATTAAAAGACGGATATTAATTAGTATCTATGAACTCCTAGATAGTACTGTGGTTTGCTTTTCTATTGTGCATCACACAAACACAAACATACATTAAACGATATATTTAAAGACCTTCGCTATCGCATAAATATGTGCAGTTATATAACATTGTTTTCCACTAATGTACAATCCCTGCAAAATTCCTGAGGGGTGGTCTATGTCCAGCAGTGGACTTAGGCTGGTGATGATGATGATGACGATGATACTAGTATTAAACTTAACTTCAACTTGTGTTAAATTATTATATTTGTAAACTACGACTAGCGACGTTAAAGGACAGAGTATCAAGGCATTACAATTTATAAGACTTTAGTCGTAGAGATCCCCTATTTAATACACGTAACTTTGTAGAAGGCTAGTGCGTACTGGCATTATAAGATACGTTGCTTAGTCTATTATTTTTCCTGCATAATTATTTATTAATGTCGTAAGGAATGACTCCGTGTAGCTCCGATACACCGGGCAACTGCCGCGTGAGAGATGCGCTCCTCCCCCGGACGCTGACATTAGAGGATTCTTACATATGAACTGGACATTGGACATCGGAATAATAAGTTTGCCGATTTTAATTTAGACAAGATATACTACTATGTAAGCTTAATGGTAAATGTTCGTGACTGTTTTTATTAGTAGTCGCGAAATGAAGAATGACTCTGTGT
>DWEG01000057.1:0-14784 GCA_018245845.1 Apyrrothrix hygieia | reverse complement strand
CACCAGTTATTTTTACGTCTCGACATGGAATAGGTGGTGAGTTTATTGCCACACACCGGGCACAAATCCTGACTCCGAGCCACTACTCGAAATTCTAAGCTTAGAAAAATCCAATAGTACTCGACCCGGGATTCGAACCCAAGACCTCTCGATCGGCAGTCAGGCTTGCTACCAATACGACCAACGAGGTAGTCAAGTGCCGCGAAAAAGATATCGGTTTAAGATTTGGTTTGAAACGTTCTTAGTATCGTCGCAGTACTACTAGTTACTGAGACTAGTACTAATACAACGTATATTCAGTAGTCGGTTCCGGCTGTTAGATAATAGTCTTTCAATCTTGCCACTGGTCTTAATAAGCCTTAATATACTACCTAATAGCTCTCCTAATCGGTATTCAGGCAGCATGGTAGAAAAGGTTTTAGGTCTTACCCTACGAGAAACAGTTTTTTTTAGAAGTAGGTACAATCTTTAAGGTATCTTACTGAGAAGTAAATTATCTTAGAAGTAGTATAGGAGTATTTACTTCAGTGTTGAGATCTTAAAGAGTTGTCGCTGAAGTAATTATTTCAGTGATGATAAGGTCATGAGAAGAAATCACGAATCACAAGAGACACTGAAGGTATTTTTCAAACCAATCATCATTTAACTACCGCGAAACATGCATATTCTATGTAATGTGGAAAGTCTTCAAACAATTTTCGTGAGAAATCTCAAGAAAATCTATAAAAATGTCACATATGTTTCCCTAGCTTCCTAGAACACTTATAATATTTGTAAATACAATTCAGTTTATTCAATTTTACATTTCACTTGCTAGCGGATTTTGTGAATTAGCCTAATATGTTTATACAATTCCCAGTAGCATTTTGCATTCATAACATTGTATAAATTTTAATGAAGATAAAAAAAATGTCTAAACTTATTTTAGAATCGTATATTTGAAGATCCCAATTGACAGTGTGAAAAAGAAAAGACACCTAAAAGAAGGAACGCATGGAAAATAATAATAGGCAAAAATACAAATATAGACCGATAAACATAAAAATAATAAAACTGAATGTTACAGAAAGAGTGTAGCTGTTATAGAGTAAAATGAAGAAAATGTACTGGATGATCATGAAAAATTAGGTTTTTATTTATCAAGACACGCAATTCATGATTCTACAAAATTGAAAGGCGTTACTGTAACATATTTTGAAGCGTAAGAAATCAATACGTTGTGAGCACAATCGATGTATTTTGAACACGCTATTGAGCCATTCTGATCGTATGGGCTGTATTATCAGCGGAAATTTTCGCGTAAATGATTGTTATACGTTCGATGATGTTTTGGTGTATCCATTACGATACGCAAGTTTTGCATCAGAAACATCAATAAAATTTCATTTGGGTGTATAAATTGATTTCTGTTTTAGTAATGCTTCACAAAATCTTCGTAGTATATTTTGTAGGTGACGACTGTTGTGTTGGTATTTTGTGAACTATAACTTAGGTTAAATAATACTGGAGTAGTAAAAACCAATCCAGAAGATGATCGAGTGGACGATGTATTTGTGAAAATTTTTCTATAAGCTTCTAACAGTACACAATTTCATTCTATAAATAAGGTTAGAATATATGCTTTAAATATATTTAACGTTCTTGAAATACATGTTTATTTAAAATGTATATGTACTAAAGCTTATTTAGAGGAAACTGGCGATATACTTTATAGCCTATGAGCCAGCGACGTTGTCGATAGTAGTCGATGTTAATTGTATACAGAAACATTTAAGGCTTCGTTATCCTGACTTTGGGCCATATGTTTAATACCTTCCTGTGAATAAGGGCTTAAACATAAACTTGGACCCCTCGAAACATTACACTCAACTTCCGATCTACACCTGTTACTTAAAACCCCTAGTAACTTACTCATACTATTCTCTGTTAGTAATTTCCTTCAACCGTCGTCGAAGGGTTCAAATTATTTATTGTTTTTATAACTTAAACGAAGGCATTACTATTATTGTGTTTATGATAATAATGGACATAAGAATTTTAAACTTACTTAATATCACGAGTATTTGTCACGGTATAACGAAGATTTTAATGCCTCAAAGGAAAGAGTATATTTTACTACTTGGAATGAGTAATTTCAGGAGTGTTCATACCATCATCGAATGTAAACGATCAAGTTATCTTGTCACATTCGCTTGTGACCACATCGATATCGAGCCGGTACGTTATAATACGCCACGGTATGTGACATTGAGATTATAACAACAGATTTTGTTTTTAAAACATCAATTGTTGCTGTAAGTATAACAGTGTTTAGAAATGCTATAAGTACCAGAGTGTGTTAAGATTGCTATAAGAAAAAAATTTTGCCCAAATTTGCTAAATAAATATTGTTACGTGGTGGATATAAAAATGCTAATATTTTAATCATGTGTTACTGTAATTTTTGTAAGGATAAGGCCTAATAAAATGATTGGTAAAATGATTATTAACCTAACGATACTAAAAATAAACGAATTCTAAAGATGTCACATAAGGACCATTTAAATAAACAAGCAAACGAAGGGTTTGTGCGGGTTTCCGGGCATCAGACCAAATTCTTAGCATTCATAGCCTGTGACGCTGTTCCAAACAGGAATACAATAATCTCAGCACTGTTGGTTAGCGCAAAAATAGGTCCAGCATTAGTGAAATCACAGACGAATCCCGAGACGACTTAATTTTTTTGCTAAGCCAGATTGTTGTATGGCGCTACAAATAGTGGAATAATTGTTGTTGTTGGTATAACAACTTTTCATCTGTCAGCTCTTAGAGAAACGATGCATTGTTTCGCACCTCAACCCGTCTGTTATAAATACCGTATCTAATAATACAAGCAGCGGTTAACTCGTAAGGAATTGCTCTATAAATTGAAATTAAAACACGATGCCCGCTGCCCTTACATGCGAGAGGGGAATAAATCACATGGTTTTTTACAAAACAATAATAGAGTGCGTCGAGTTCATACTGCCCTGATACACGTGCAAGTGATAGGCTTATGCGGATTGATCAACGTTGGTAGGATGGAAAACATGTTAATATATATCGGCAAATTACAAAACATCACGCCTGTTGTCTCCAAACAGATGGGCAGAGGAGTGTAGTACACTGCCACGTTTCATCAATGACGCCTATATCTCATCGTGGGATAAGTGGTGAACCTATTGCCATCGACAAAATTAAATATGTAAAAATGAAAGGATTTCATTTTATGTCGGATCGAAAATATATGTAATACTGTCCAACTCAGTTTGACTTATGTATCATCAAAACTATAGCAAAATTCGTCTTCGCTTAAGATGTTATTTCGTTACTCAACGGCAGTAGTGAAATGATATGCTTCCATAAGCACCGTAATAAGGCAAGAGCAACAGTAACAGAAATCATATTGAACGTTCGAATTTCTCGTAAATAACATTCGTTTGTATCGCTCTCTACTTTACATAGCATACCTTATTATACATTAAAAAATTGAATTGACGGAAATATGATCATTATACCTTTATAAGACCTATTATATTTATAGCATTTTATCATTTTATTATCTACTTATAGTAAAGATGATTGTGATAAATATCCGCTCGTAACGAATACCATACATGAATACGGTACATGTGCGCACGTGTGGGTGTGCATACGCGTTACATGTGTGAGAAATTTTTCTTATTAATGAATGCGCACACACATAAATCAGTCGAGGTTCGTTAGAGAAGGAACAACGTAAAGGACTTTCACATTCGACATTTCTTTTTTCTTCCCCAAAAAGTTCTTGGAGAAGTAAATAAATTGTAAGTAATTGCGTACCGCCGGCGCGGCTTACGGACCTGAACGAATTGATGACGGGCCCACACTCTTGATGAAGCAAGTGATGGTTGAAACTCGAAAAGTGACGGAGTCAAACAATGTTGAAGAGCTCACTGTGTCTAAAGGTATTGTTCAGCTCGCATCCGTTGTTTCATTATTTAAATAAGTGGTAAGATTTGAAAGTAAAATTATATTCAAATGCCAAATTGTAAAGTAAAATTGTATTCTTGGTCAGAATAAACGAATCGATTATACCGGATTGTAACTCACGAACGAGAGTGGGTGAGAGAGCGGATTTTTTAGATTCAAAAAATTTATTTTTAAGGAGTCAAGTCATTTCGAGAACGTAAGATAAAGTGCTTTTTGCGGTAAATGTTTAGCATCTGAGGATGTTTCCGTAAATACATAATATGTTGAAGCAAATTTAAAACGTAGGTATGGACATAATTTTGCAGATAAGAGAAAATAATTTGGAGATTATGTGTGCGGTATGCTTTGCTTTCGGCAAGTGATTTCTTGAGTTTCATTATCTTAAATGAAAAATCTATGCTATGAAAAAGTCCCTCTGTAAACCATTAAAATGTCATACTACAATTACTATAATTTTATAAATAGGCATGATGGTGTATGCCTGGTGTTCATATTGGTTTAAAAACAATTTTTTTTTGTTATCTATATTGAACGGTGTTGTCCATTATTTATCAAATGATATGTGCCATTATGTTGTGCTTTTCCTTATGTGACAATTTGGTTTTCGGCAGCATCAAAAGTACTGTCTTTTAATAAAACTACGTAGCCATCAGCCATTACGTTACTTTTATTACAAGACTGCCACTCAATGCTGTTACTTACACAAAAAGACATTCTTACAACGTTTTCATTCCCAACTACGTGTAAAGTGACAGATATCTATTTAATCGAATCATAATCTAGAGATACATCAACAAAAGTATCGATACACGATCTGAGTACATTAGTACCACATCCGCGGTTCATCGGACGCTTACCGACATGTGTTACCAATTAGCGGTAACAACGATCCGTCCGCTCCACGCTATAAAGCAACCGCAGTTGATTAGATTTTATTGTCTACCACGTTGGTCTAGTTTACATGTATGTATAACACACGGGTTTTTTGTTCGATCAACTAACTGATCGTACGATAAATATGATGGATTAATTGGTACTTTATTATTATGTTGCTTATTACTGCTATCGTATATTTTTTTATCAATTCAGGATTTAGATCTAGTTAAGGTCAAATTGCTCATCAATCGTGTTACTACATTGATTGCGATTAAATCATTAATATTTTATAATTCAAACTTTAATATTGATACACAATTAGTACCGATTATTGATGCTATAGATGTATAAAGCTGTTGATATAAATATGTGATTGAAATAAGTATTGCTGTTAACACCAAGTTCAAGGAATAGTAAATTGTTAGGCTTTGTCCTCATATTTGCATAAACAAAAGCTATGCATGAAGGTTTAGTGGATCACACGGGTAAATTCTAAACTGCTGTTATTTTGGTTAAAGCTTCCAGCAGTTACTCCGCGCAACAATTCTATTATGCCATGTTTCGTAAGTGCCTGCCATACTGTTGTAACGTTTCACAAAGTCCCCCGGAAATTCCTCACTCTATACGGCGGTGTGTTACAAGGAGACGCTAAGTTCATCCACTCTTGCTTGTAATTTTACTGGTGCTATGAAATACTTAAGCCGCTTTGATGTGACCAGTACTGAGTTTATGTGCTTTGAGTATTAAACAGCGGGATTTTTATGGTTTAGATGGAAACGAAAGATATTGCGCTTGTATGTTCATTTGAATTGTAAGGATTGTGGTGCGTGCTCTTTATGCGTTTTATTCATTTCATCTTTACTTTTGAAGTGCTCAAAATTGGGTGGTTCCGCTTTTGTGTGTGGTATTTTTATTAGAACAGTGGTTGTTGGCTTTCAAGTATTAAGAGTTTTTGATTTGCTTTACTTTTGTTTTCAAATGTTATTGGGGAATATCGTAACGTATTTGATAAAATGTTTCGATTTGACTACTAAAATATGTCCGTTTACACATATCTAACACGTTATAATTTCGAATCAGCCGTAGTCGTATAGCCGTCTTAACTGTATAGTATTTTTGAATTTAATTTCCAAATATTAAAATGAAATGCATGAGGAAATAACAAATTATTAATAGAGTTACTTAACTAAGTAACATTTGGCAGTGTTACTTACCGATCAACAGTTGCTGAGTGTTATCATAACCCTGGTGATCCATGTTGTATCCATCTTCAGTAAGCAAAAAAAGAAACAATGTATTTAAAACGACAGTAGAATAACGAAAATAATTAATAAATTTCAGAAATTTCTGAGGAAATTATAATTGGGACGCTATATAAATCTTTAACTGAAATTTATCAGATTTGTTGTAATTATTTTTATGAATCAAAAACAATAGATAAATTTAGAAATGTTGATGTCCAAAATTTGACAACATTTTCATTTATCTACTTCTACATGCGCTAATTATAAATGTGCAGTATAATCATTACAGGAAAAAAGGCCTCGAGATTGTACAAAGATACATCCATAGGAATTGTGATTTGCAATAAGCAGTGTTGCGTTTGATTAACAACGTTAATCATGTATCGAATGGCGAATATATATTTCCCACATTCACATGAATAATTCTCTTTTTGCCACATCATCATCATAAATCATGCACGCCAATTACAACTAACGCAAAGGCGAAGCTGTAACACTAATTATAAGTTATCTTTGTACGTTCGCATCAAAAGCGTTTGACATAATAAGATATTTCTCAGCCGCTCTTAGATTTCCAGTAAGCGAAGTAACAGTCTGGTTATGTTGCTTACGATCGTTGAGGATAGAAATATTAAAGTTGGAGCGAGTTTAATCAAAATCCGATGTCGTTATGGCATTACCGACCGGCCGAATTGAGGCCTTGAAAATCAAATTGTCTCATAACTTCAATGAAATAAATTATTGATATCAACAATTATAGCTGTAATATTTTAGTACATTCCCCAAATCATAAAAGATGGATAAAACTTACACTATTTCTTGAATGAGAAAATGTTCGATCGTCTATCCCAACATATTTAGCTTATTCTTTTTCGTTGTAACAAGTAGATTACCTAGTATTACATTATTTGTAATACCCTTAACGGGAGTGATATGTAATTTATCAAACACTTTATTTAATTCCAGATATCAAATGTGGTCAGCTTCTTTGATGTTATAATCGAATTGAGGTTCATTATAACTTCACACATGGGCTGCTCCATGGGAATTGCTTAGAGTTGTTATGTAATCGGTAACGACTTTTGTATTTGGTCCAAAATTATATCTTTTCGGCCTATGAGAACATATTGCTTTCTTGTGTGTATGGAATAACTTTATTGCTATATTCATTAAA
This sequence comes from Apyrrothrix hygieia, assembly GCA_018245845.1. Taxonomy (NCBI): domain Eukaryota; kingdom Metazoa; phylum Arthropoda; class Insecta; order Lepidoptera; family Hesperiidae; genus Apyrrothrix; species Apyrrothrix hygieia. The sequence goes on along the minus strand of DWEG01000057.1, from coordinate 7,500 downwards.
CCTATCACAGCATTTAATAACACGGATTGTTCATTTAATTTTTTTGTCAGAATTATGACCATTAAGGTTAGATGTGAATAAATATTTTGGTTCAAAATTATGCATTTCAATAGAACAGATTTATATTATATTGAGAAGATGAATAAAATATTGTTATCTGCGTCATTATTCAAATCTCGTCCACGTTTTTATTCTTCCGTTGTCGGGAATAGATTTTGTCACAGAATGAGAAAGGTTTAGGCCAAGCTCTATCACTATGGCCAAGTGTGAGAACATTGTAGAGACCTTACAGGTAAACTGATTTATTATAACTGAACAATCCATATGAACCTACCGCTTTGACAGGGTACACAGTCAGCTGTCCTTTGGACGTTCTGGCCCTGGCACGGTGCACCGCCGTTGAGTGGATGTGGCTCAGTACAGGATCGGGTCCGCCTCTGGCCTCCAGCGACTCGACCGTTGCATCGGCATTGAGTCCACGGACCCCAAGAGCTCCAGCCGCCATTCACTGTGAAACAAGAATATTTATTGTACATAATTTCAAAATCATTTTGTAGTATTCCAAATATTCAGAAAATCTTTTTAAAATTTTATAGGTATGAAATGGATTATAAGGTAACGTAACTTCAGGCCTGTAAGGACCGAAGAGGTAGGCAGAGGAGTGTAGTACACTCCGACATTTCACCAGTTACGTTTAGGTCCTATTTTGGAATAGGACGCGTGAGTCTATTGCTATACACCGGGCAAAAATCCAGACTTTGAGCCACTACTAGAAATTCTAATTTTTAGAGAAATCTAATATTAATCGACCCGGGATTTGAACCCAAGACCTCTCGATCGGAAGTCGCGTTTGCAATCAACACGACCAACGAAGTAGTCGTATTATAACTGTAAGGTATGTTAACAAATAAGTGTAGCATGTACGACGGATTCTATAAATAAATCTTACATTTGGTATAGGTAATATGAGCTGCACTGCCTTTCTAACGTTAGAGTACCGCTATGCAAGCCTCATAGCCTTTTGCTATTTGGATTAAATATGTATATTAAAAAATGTTCTGAGATTACTGTATCTGCATCGTAAATCTATCGAAAACCCTTTGTGTGTTAGTAGTAAATATACGAATCTGTAACTTTTAAGGTTAAGGTTAAAGACATTTATTCTCAAAAAGACACGTGAGTCACTTACATGTGAATTGTATTGTATGAAACAAGTAATAGCTAACATTCGTCGACTAACATTTAGTTTAGTTTAGTTTAATTTACCCATTCAACGCATTCAAATTTACATAGTCATTTTAAATTATGCTTTAAGTTCTAATAAATTCAGCCAACTTTTTCTTAAATGCGTTAAATGAGTTTACATTTATGATGTTACAGATCTGGATACAATAAGATTGTTTACGTAAACAAATTTAATTCGATCGTATGATAAATTAAAATTATATTAAAACTTGAATTGTTAGCGATTGCAGTCAACTCACTGAAAACATAATTTCCGTACCTCTATCCGTATCCATAAGAAACTTTATAGGTAAGTTTAAATGTTATTATCAGTTTAATTCTTCTTTGTTCAAAGAGATTTAATCTTCTGTTACTGTGAACTTATTTTCGCTCCTTATTAAATCCTGCCACCCTCATTGTTGCATCTGTCATTCTACCCACACGCAACGGCTCTTTACCGTCTCGGTGTGTAAAAATTCAATTTATTGTCTTTAATTAACATTTAAAATTCAATTTCGATTTTAATGAGACTATAAAATGTTGTAATTAAACGAGTCTCATTTGAAACGTAAACGATAATGAGAAACTTACATAATTTTATATCTTAAAGATCGTGTCAGCCGGACATGCAAGCTCGCGTGTGGACCCAAGTGACCTAACTACCCAGTTGTCGGGCATGCCTAGCCACATGCAAATGAGAGGCCTTGTTAGCTCGTTCACCGCATTTAGGCTTTAGTTTTGGTCAACTATTAATTTTTCACGCTATATTTGCTGCGTCTTATTCGTAGATTTCGTGTAAAAATCAAGTGCAACTTTTGGAACCGGTTTCTTAACACTTACAGTAACATTTCGTTTAAAAGCGATTAACGGATTCTAAGAGCTCTACGCATTTAAAGGCGCAAAATGTTTGGCAAGCTTTGGCTTGATTTGTTAAATTCGAAAACCCTGCTGATTAGTTTTAGTCTAGCTTTATCATCGTGGCTATTATTACTTTAATCATAGCATCCAGGATGTTTGCTATTTGTTTTATTGCTACAGAGCTTTTAATTAACTTTACATCATCATTCAAAAACTAATTCGTGTTGAAAGAACTTATTTACTTAGACCATTTAATTATTTATGACAGCAGAACAAATACATAATCTAAAGAAGTTAATTAATATGCCAATAATAATTACAAGTTGTGCGCATACCGGAAGTAAGGGTCCAAGTAACAGACAGTACTAACACAATCAGTGTTGTACTCTTTTGTACTCTGTTGTAGTCTTATTACAACGAAGCCGTTTGCTGTCTTATTCGGACAATGGTACACTGCTGCAGACCTTATAACTATATTAAGTTTCAAATTGTATAACTGATTACTCATAGTTTGCTTTTCTCGAACAATTTTTTTTTCAAAAACATATAAATATCCCTTTATACTTCTTGGAATTGCTTTCAAAATCCACCACAGTTTCTGCTAGCTTCAGGTTTATTTTCAGCGAACGAGTTTACTAACAAAGCACTGTTGACTCTGGGAAGCCTAGTCCAGTTTTAGAAATGTTGGTCCGCTCCGCAGAAAATTAGATTCCGACCGCAACAAGGCAGGGACAAATCGTGTCCCGCCTTTGAATCGGGACACGGTAAGTCTGCTTTACGATCTTGTGGCTTACTTTGTGGTTTAGAAATCATTTGGTTGTTAGATAGTGTAATTGTGGACTTGTTAAAAATATTGCCTCTTCTTCTATGTTATTTCTAACTGGCTGTGGCCCGTCAATCCAGTGGTAAGTGAACCTGACTGTTGCCCCGGGGTTTGTGGGTTCGATTCCCACTCGGAATAAAATTTTGCGTATCTAGCACAAGTATTTGTTCCGTATGTGCGTAAAATATATATATATATATATATTCAAATATATATTTCTATGTATACTCGTATGTGTAGTTTATCAGCCGTCTGGTTATTATAACACAAGCTCTTTTCATGCTTACTACGGAATTTGATGGCCGTGTATGGGGATATCACAAGATATTATTAAATTATTATTATAAAAAACTCTAAGTAATCCAAATTTTTCAGCTGACAAGTAGTAAACTAAAACATAACAACCAAGAGTAATGGTAGATTATATTGATATAAATAGTATTGAGTAGGCGTTTAAAAAAAATAACAGCGCAGACAAAACAAATTGAAATAGATTATGGCAGAGGTGCGTAATAAAGCTGTCACTAGACAATTAATAAATTTGCCACTAGACAACCAGTATAGCCAATGTTTTACGGACATAGTATATACGCATATATCATAGAGAAACAGTAAACGAGTAACGATACAAATTTAATGCCCTATAAATAATATCAATCAAGATAAAACCATGCAACTAAACAAAACAACCTCACGTGACCTACATTGCCATAAAAAGCGCCCCACGGTGTATTACCATAATTTCTTCCATCTCCCAAGGATTCCCTAAAACGTTGTATAATAGCCGATACTTCCCCAAATTGCGTGTAATAGCCGAGTTACATTATCTTAACGGTTATAAATTGTCAGATTTCACAGCTACACCACATGTTGCCTTCAGGAAGGATCGTGTCACACTGTGGAACGTCAACGCAATGTAAGGACTGTGCTAAATATTTCAGTACTTAATTAAATATAAATATAAATGACATTATGCTTACCACCTATTCCATAATGGGACATAAACGTAACTGTTAAAACGTGGGAGAGTACTACACTACTCTGCCTACCTCTTCGGTATGGTAATGTTTAATTAAATTTAATAAATTTGTTGGAAAATTATGATGCTTAACTTGAAAATAATTAGCAAAATAATTATGATTAATGATAATATAACAAGAAGCGTTTGAACAATGAAATCACTCATTTACCAAAATCTCTAAAAAAATATGACACTAGAAAAAAGGTTTTGACACCTAATGTTATAATGTTGCGCATGAGTAAATAATTTAAGCGACTTTCCATTTAAACAACAATATCTCTCATCGTGTATCCCCTGGAAATAAAACCAGCGGTTAAGTAAGAAGCCCGAAAATTAGAATTAATGACGATGATTTTTTGCCTCAAAGCTGTAGCAACAAAAAGTGTATGACGTAGTTAATTAAGGATTCAACGCGATCTTTTAATGAATATTGATGGTTTTCATTATTTAGAGGTCAATGAAAGAATGAGGACAATAAATTAAAGGACAGATGTATAAAAGGATTCGTAAACGCGGGCACTCATGAAAACAATTAAAATTTTGTACCAATTTGTGTGACTATTACTGTAAAGTCCTAACATCTTGAAGGTTAAGGACCCATTTGGTATACCATTGGTAATTTGTAATTTGGTATACCATTTGGTATACCAGCGCATTTGGTATACTAATCAATAGCTTATTCTAAAAATTGCTAATGGAAAGAATATAACTGTCAGTGCCTGTGCAAATTAATGCATGCAAAATATATGTATATCGAAAAAACGAACAAAGTAAGAATGAAATAAGGATTAAAATGGATAAGCTCAAGTGATAAGAAATCCTATTTCCATTGACGATAATATTATACTTGTAAAGAAAGCAAAAAAATATTTTTGTACAACAGAACCGACCGTCGTAACCGAGCATTTTCGAATATGGCTAGAAGGCCACCCGCAGTTCATAATATAGGCGTTTTCTCTACAATAAAAATTGATTGCCCTATTAGAGACCGGGATTGTTATTAATCTATTAAAGTGCTGTTCATACTAATAAAGATCTTTGATCCAATAGCGAGGAGTATAAAATTCGGCGTTCAGTTCCATGATGATGGTGCGATATAAACAGAAGGGCGCGCCAGACAATTAAGCAGCGGTTGAATACGAAAGTTAAAGTGAATTTTTGAATTCTTGCGTAATTATAAACAAAATTTGTTTTTATAAAACTGCTTTAACCATTTCAACGACTTATGGTTACGTGTGAAGTTCTCAGAGCTAGAAAAACTAAAACGTGCTAAATTAGGCTTCATTAAATAAAATCTCGCTAATGTCAGTTAGTCCATTGGCGCAGTGTTTAGTGAACCGAACTGCTGCGCCGGGAGTCGTGGGTTCGACTCCCTCCCAGAATAAATATTGGTGTGATGAGCACAAGCATCTTTTTTGTGTCGGGTGTAATAAAAATCTATATAAGTATCTATTACAATGTATATATGTAGTTTATCAGCCACCCGGCTACCATGAAACAAGCTTTCTTGATACTTAGTCTGGGATCAGATGGCCGTGTGTGTAGATGTCCTAAGATATTATTATTATTATTAATGTTACGTCAGTGAACCCCAATACTATTAAGATTTAAAATCAACAAATTTAACAATATTAAAACAGCTATTGGTAGGAAATAACCTAAGCATATTAAATCATTGTCGATAACGTAATCATTAAAACAAACAAGTCTACATATAAACTCATGCTCCAATCCATCAATTCGCGTGACTGTACCCGCCAAGAGGATTAAAAGCTGTTACAATTTCAAAACATGTTTGCATCGGATTATTAATTAATACCACCAAACATACCGAGCCCGAAGCTTCAAGGCTTCCATTCCGACCGAATATACTACATTCGATAAGATTAAGAACGTATTGATATTCTGGGTTGATTTACGATACCTATAATATGCATATATAGTCGTGGATTTTACTGAAGCTTTTATTGCAAATGACGGCCGTTTACGTCAGCTTAAGACACAAATATCCATTGTTGAAAATTTATATAAACTCCGTCAACTAAAACCTACTGTTTATAAGAGTTAAATGAATATTGACAGACAGTGTAAGCTTAGTATTTAGGACGCGAATTTAAATATTGTACACAAATTTGTTCACAGACTCCATTCTTACAATATAACGGTCACTGCGATCCAGTCTTATAAAATTCAATGAAAAGTTCTCTTTATTCATTTTATATATAGATGTAATACACTAGCAAAGCGCAGATACGTCCTAAGACAGACCAATGTCGTGTCTGGTAATAACCTATTCACCCTTGCTTTGAAGAATCCCAGATAAAATGTGTCCACAAAGTTATTATATGTTTATATCCGATTTGTTCTATTCGGTAATCGTTACTCGCTTGCAACGGTACAAGTTTATTTAAATAATCAAACACGCAATATGTAAGCGATTTAGCGTTTTCAACACTAAGCACGTTTCGCTGGAAACATGCGTTTCTTATCAAGATTTCAGGACTCGTTGAGCTGGTGAAAGCCTTTTTTTCGACAATTGTTTAAGAACACGTCAACTTGTTAGTCATGGCATTTAAACGATTAGCTGTAACTGGGGTTACAATAGTAATTAATGTAGGAAATTAAAATTTGCAAAACACGAATACAACGACGAAATTGAAAATGTTTTTCTGTAGGTTACTAAAGACCCTGCAAATGATATAACACATTTACACACACTGCGAGTACATACTGCAATTGAAGGTATTCTATCTTCAATAGCTAATGCTAAATCATCCTTTCTCTACATCTGCGATGCATTAGAAATGATCAACGAGCTAGCTCTGGTCTAACGCGGCACCTAACAAGGCGTCTAGGCACGTTTTATTATTTCATGTGTAATTTATCTGACAACCGACAATTCTCGATGCTGTTTAACGCTCATTTCACCCTCGCTTGTTCGTAATAACTATCTTTACTTCAGTGAGATCAAAGGGCATGCGCCGATGGCTTGCAATTATAGCAGTGCAAGCGCATGGGAGAGTCATTACGGACGCCGCATCGCCCACGCCACTTTGAAAATATGGCGCCTGCCTAACTGATTGCAATCGCCACCTCTGACTTGGCACGTCCGAAATCTCCGCATTAACTGCCAGTTCTTAAGTGTTTTATCAATTAAGGACTGTAGAGTTAAACAATCCAGTATTTCCTTGAAACCGGCTAAATTGCGGTACGTATATTAATCAATAATCTTGCATGTAATCTTGACGACAATCCCGTTACTAAATAAAGAAAGATCTTTTTTTTATACATTACACAGTAAACAAATATAAATCAATAACTCCCCTAGAATCTTATTTGATTCATGCGACTAAAAAATACGGCACCGTTGATTCTGGTACCCGAAGTAAAACCAGAACAGTCAACTCGAACACACCGTTAGCGGGTTTAGTCGGCAAGCGGCTAAATCCGCGGGAAATTGCCTGTTTACATTGGGAATTTGAGTTTAGGTGCCTGTTCTATACTCGGATAACGGTAACTACTATGTAAATATTAATCGCATACTTGTCACCGCAAAGCAATGTGAGACGCTGTA
>DWEG01000056.1:0-14787 GCA_018245845.1 Apyrrothrix hygieia | reverse complement strand
CAAGCCGTTGTAAGCTTTTTACAACCACTTAGACCAAGAAAATCAACATAATCCATAGATCCATTGGCCTGAGTAATGAAAAAAAAACGAATGTTACAATTCCCCGAGTAATTGGATTTCTGTTGTAATGTTTTATTCACCTTAATGTGCACAAAGTCTGAGAAACTAACATAAAAAATTTAAAAGAAAGCGTAAACGTATACAGACAAATAGATGTATAAATATTTTATTGAAAGCACAAAGTTCCTTGCGGTTCGCAAAACAATGAAACTTTATATTAGACAACACCTACGAGTATCGAGACATAATGTACGTCCAACGAATAATGAGACGTAGCAGCTGTTGTGGTGGATATTGGAGCTCATCGCTTGTATGAAACTGACCGTTAGGCGGGACTGGGGGGTTAGGGTGGCTGTTCATTCATCTGAAGCGTGACGTCACGCGCGAGGTCGTGCCCTCGCGGCCACCGACGGAAAATAAACCACAACTCACTGAATATCAAACCGACCTTTTAACAATACATCCGAACATTAACCGTTTAGCTACCCACATTCACAAGGCTCGGTACACTTAGTACGAAATGTATCGCGAACTTTTATCCAACTAATGCCTTTATAATGTATTCTAAATCCATTTGACTCCCAGTCAGCTGCGCTTTAGTATCGAGCGACGATGCTGGCTGTTTGTATAGAATATTAACATAATCTGAATATATTAAATAACCTAATGGGATGCTTATAATGCACGCTAAAACGATTGGGAATAGATATCGAAGCGATGATAGCCATTGAAATTGAAACACTATCTGCGATAGACGATTGAAGAAATCATAGATTATCGAAGCCTGTTCTTCGTACTGGAGCATCGAACGGCGAAGGCGGCAGGCGCTCGAGTCCGACCGGTTCGTACGGCAATAAAGTAGTTAGATAGTGTTTGTAACATAATGTTTTAGTGAGGGCGTATCGATTGAATTAATGAGATGTGGGCGCACGTGTGGTCCGTGTGTGGAATTGTGGATGCGATTGCAAACGACCCGGTTATCGTTTTAAGCACGTTTTTATGGCCTCCTTATGATTTGGGAACAATAGTGAGATACACCTCGTGTAGTATTTTATGGCGTGACTATTGGCTTCTATGATTATATTGATGGTGAAACGAATTTAGTATGGATCATACGTTTTCGCCCCGTGGTCGGTAATAAATATCGGGAGAATAACGCACCGGTCGATTCAAGGGTCGGTTTTCGTCGGATTTTCCTTGATAGGGCGTTGATAACACCGCCGGCTGCCCCTAATCCTTCGAATGATTCAACACCACAGGTAAATAAAGCTGTCAGTGAAGAGGCTTCGAGCTCGATGGCTATTAGATATTTACTTCGAACGGTTGCTACTTTACAGATAATAATGAGAGATGTCGTCGTCTATCGCTCTATAGACACTTTGATGAATAATATGATTCAGATGAGATGATGAAATTGTCGTTCGGTCATAGAATTGAGTAAAATATACTGTAATTGGACATTTATTGGACGGCGTCTTTGTACAAAAATACGTGTTGTCTTGTTGCTATTTCAACACGTGCTTATACATATGTCTGACCAACACCATGCACAATGTAAGAGTCGCTTAAAACAAATTACCTAAGATCGCCGTTATGGTTTGTTTTACTGATTTATTACACCGTTACAGATCTAGTGTACTGACTGTACTTATTGATGAATCTAAAACATTAAAAAAAGCGAGTGGACGCTAATGTTTTTTTAGATAAAATATCGCAGCACCGAGCACGGCCAGTGCTGATTCAGTAACGTGACAAACATGAGAATAACTCCATTTCATTTCTGAAGGGAGATAAAAATAATAATGAAGAAATATTCTTTAACACTACCATTTATCTATGGAATGGCCTATTCATTACTGACAGAAGATAGTCATCTCGCTTTCTATATTAGAATGGAGTGTTTGTGATTTCCAAACAAAAGGTACGTTTATAACTTAGAGTCTTATATTTTTTTTTAATTGTTCTCTAAAGGCGTGTGAAGTCTGCCAAGCCGCGCACGGCCAGCGTGGCAGACAAATCTTAACCCTCTCATTCTGAAAGGAGACCAGTGTCGTTCTACTGTTACGAACGACCAAAAAAGGCGGGAAAAAAATTAATAAAAATAATTGTATACACAAATGGTAATGTAATTTAATGGAAGTTTAATGGAAGAGAAACATTTTACAAAATATTTACATACAATAAATCAATATGTATGAATATTGAAAATATTAAAAATAATTAGAGTAAAAATTGTTGTAATGAATAAAATGTTAGTTTTAGATTCAATTACGCTTATTCCTACATATAACGTCTGTTTATATTGCACACGTAGGTAGATTTACAAATTGTACAATTTGTGTTAAATTATATTTTAGTTACGGTTTCAGTGCTCGCAATTCTACTTTAAACATAACAACACACATGTAAAGCAGGCAATAATAATGTCTTCGTTGAACATATTTTGAAAATATTTTAGAGTATATAAATAGAGTATAGTAATAGAGTATATAAATAGAGTATAATATTACCTACATACATATAAAGGTATATCGTATCTGCGAATAGACTACGATTATTATATATTATATATTATAGTATTCCTAGCATTTTCACTCAACTTTTAAAATGTGTCCTCGTTATCCGACTTTTACGCGATTCGATTTGGATTTTTTATTCAATTACACGCTAAATAAAGTTAAAATTAATAAGAACGCTATTTAATATTCAACAGTGGTTTTGCTCAGTGGAAGAAATCCGTTCGTAATTCATACTTTTTGAAATTAAACTTTATTGTGGGTCATATTTATGTCAACGCGTATAAACAGACTTTAAACTTCTACTCTGCTTTACTGTTTAAACGTAACCGATTCTGGTTATGACATTGACAGTATGAACGTAAAAAATGACTTTTTAACACGCTTTTATTAGCTTCAGTCGTATGTATGTATGTATGTATGTATCTATGGAGCAGAAACTTTGAACGGAAATTGGACAGACTTTAAAACATTGGATTGATTTGAATTAATAGGTAGACATCAACGACCGATGACAATGAAATAATATGTAATAAAAAAAACAATAACTAAAAAGCACGGTTTTGTAAAAAAAAATTAACTAAAAAGTAAATTAAAATAAAAAATGATGTAAATAAAAAAAAAAATTGCAATGTAAAAAAGCGAGGGGTGCTTTTAAATGATCTATTGACATCATGCACCCCATGTTTTTAGTTTTTTAAAACTATTATTTATTTTATTTAATTCAATGTATTGCAATATTTATTACCTACATAAACATTTTAGCAGCCTGCACTCCGTCCCCAAATATACTTTAAAAAAAAAGATTTGGTTCTTGACGGTCATGGAGTCGAGTAGAATACTTAACAAGAGTCTATTTTTAACACATATAACCTAGGACTCTTCAAAGTACGAGGGAATAGGCATTTTCTAGGCATACCGGGTCCATCTTAGGACGCATCTGCGCGTTGCATTAGGCTAGAGAGCGACCAAAAGGTGGTGAATATTTAAAAAAATATATCAAATTTCACACGCCTGCTTGTTCGCGATATTCTTAAAAATGAGTTCAAAAATTTCTCTTCGGGTATTAATATATAGATAGCAACATTATACATAAAATATTTAAAGGAATTTTTTTAAAACATCGTACATAAATGTATGACATTCGGCTTAAAAAGTGTATCACAAATGAACAATAAAAGTTTTACTACAATCTCCTTACGAGCAATTTACAACAGAGTATCAAAATTAATGGGCAAAGGAAAAAGTTAAATGTTATTATGCATAATTTTAGTAGGTAAAAAGAGCTTGTCGTGTATTTACCCTTTCTACCTAACATAGCTTATTCATTCAAATTTATTTCTAAAGTTTTTAGTACAAACAGTCGTGTTATTATTTTGAAAAATAAAATTACTAGTTAATGGTTAGTGCCGCTCACACGTCATAGAGCGGCGATAAGAAACAAATAGGTAACAGAGTGATGTCGGCGAAGGCGCGCCGAGATAACACTAGGTCAAAGATCCTAAGCACATTAAATTGTAACCTTTAATAATCTTGCATAACCTAATAAAATTCTGTTTTAAACAAAAATATTACAATACTGTTTCCTAACTGTAATACCAAGGATACCGTAACGTTTTGGAAAATATTACGCAACGCAATTGTAAACTTGTCTAGTATAGTTCTCTGTACTTAGAATTATTCAAGAAATCGTTAATTTTGATGGAATTGTACTGAATTTTAAGTGTCAACATTTTTTTCTAAACTAAAGGCGTCCTGTTAATCCCGGTATAATATACATACAATCAAGCGATTTACAAAACCATCGACATTAATACTACGTAAATGTAAATAAAATGATAAATCTACACACAACGTAACGTAATATCCCTCCTGTAATCCCCGAAGAGATAGGCAGAAGAGTGTAATACACTCCCACGTTTCACCAGTCATCATTACGTCCCATTATAGAATAGGTGGTAATTCTATTGCCTTACACGAGACTCAAATCCAGACTCCGAGCTACTACAAGAAATTTCTATAAGAAAATCTAAGTTATAAAAAACCAATAGTACCCGGACCCAAGATTGGAACCCAGGACATCTCGATCAGCAGTCGCGCTTGCAACTAACACGACCAACGAGGCAGTCTACACGCTGCATAATGTTATTGTTTCTTAAAGAAATCAGTCGTTAAGCCAAATCAAGGAACAAAACTTAATAATCTGTTAAGTTTTCCTGATTAAGAATTCATTTCGTAACATATTTTTCAAGGTAGCGTAAAGTCTTGGGTTACAATAATTGCTATTCCAGACACGGCGTGTCCGAGTGCAACCGAGGCTATTCACCTTTAGGAATTAAAGGTCTTTCCCTCTAATGCTTTTGTTGTGTTTCATCATCGATTTTTAATAGAGATTCTCGTAAACAACTATATTTTTCTCTCGTTTAAGACCTCGAGCGAAGCCTTCGTTCGAGATACCAGTATCTCGCATCTCCGTCTACTTACAGTTGACACATAAATTTTCCGCGATCAAAATCGCAGACACAGTACAACGAATAGGTACGAAGCCGGACCAATGAAAGGCAAATAAATAACGAACTATCAAGATTATATAAAAATTCGAACAATACCATATCATATTCAAGATCACAACTGATTTACATTACGTTATCTATCATTGAATTGCACATGAGATTGTTGTGATATGATATGGGTGATAGCGTGTGTAAACGTGTGGATAGTGTTGCTATTGTGCCAGTCATAACATATTCGCTAAATATCACTTGCCCCACGTGATCAGCGCCAGAGTGACACTCGAAACACGTGCTTACGTTTATCTATGTGTGGGTGTAGTACAGTAGTACTGGTAATTGCGTATCTTAGTAGCTGACTGGAGGGCGGGGCGGCGCACGCGAACTGATAATAATTATTAGTCTGAAGCAATTAAGAGGCGCCAGATATACGCCATAGATGTGATAGCGGCGGAGTTGTGAGAGAATGGAGGGCAGACACCTCGATACACTTACAATAAACACGGGTGGCATAACCATATTTTGAACATGGATAGAAAAAGATTAGAAACATGATTAGAAATTATTTAGGAACCAATTTTAGAGAACTTTGTACTTATAAGAACAATGTTACTCAATGAGACTTTAACGAATAAATGACAAAAGAGGATTTAAAGAGCTGTAAAAAATCACAGCGGTACATTGAACTAAAATTATAACGCAGTTGCATAACGCCCTCGCTGGGAATCGAATACGGTAACCTGTGCGCCATAGGACAGAACATTAACTTCAATGAATTTAAATGGTCTTCGGATAATTTAATACAGTAAACAATTACATTAAAATTATACGATATCTGCAATTTTATCTTTCAAATCAAAAATTACTCGCTTGGACAGTACATTATGCCGTGGGAAAAAATTCAGAGCTATTTATAATAAATTTGTGGCTGATATGAACATCGTATACACTGTGATTGCGACTAAGATAAAACAGGCTTTACAATTACAGGTTTCATTAAAAGTTTCTGTTATTGCTCAATTGAAGAAAAAGAAAACGTTTACTCATAACAGTTATAATATAATCAGCTGGACTAATATGAGAACATTCATGAATTGTTATTAGACATCGAGGTGGTTTATAAAAAAAAACTTAAAATATTGTGGATAAAAGCGAAATTACTATCAAGCGCTTACGAAAAACAACTTGAACTGTCAATTAAGTTCCACTCGAGCTCAACGATCGATTTGCCTTTTTTAACTACGAAAACGATTTTATCTAAATTCGCCATCCAACCGAGATAGCTACTGTACGGAGGCAAACAGTTTCTCTCAGTGGTGGAAAATTTACTAGAGGCATTGTCAACGCGAGCTCGCGTGACGGCTTACATTAATGCGCACATTCTTGCGGACCCATATTAACGACTTGTGCTGACGTGCCTAGTCGCCCGTGTCACATAGAAAATAATGCAACGCATCGAACAATAACAGAGGAAAGTTTGCAGAGTGCAGCGTACAATAAATATAATTCTTGATTAGATTAATTAATAGTAAAGGTCGGTGAATATGGTACTACAGAATATGGCTTATATAGTTATACGTCATAAGAGTAATATGATATATAGAGTAATACGTCAAACCATAAAATACAGAGTTCATCACATAAATTCGATAAAATCTTGTGATCAAATAAACCAAACTTCTTATTTAACTACTGCACCAGGAAAAGGCTCACTGTATACATCGTGAGAAACCTTGATGGGTTGATGATGACAAATAGTCGTAACTACATATTTATCACGTTCAATCCATTCATAGTTACAAGATGGCCAGGTAACCTTTCAGAATAGTAAGAGTTAAGGCCAAAGTCTGGCCAGGCGGCCATATGCAGGCTGGCAGAGTTGACGAACTACAGGAAAAAATATGGAAAGAATTGTGTAAGTTTCCCCACGAAGTTATACATCACCAATATATCAAGTGATATCTAATCTTAAAAACGTACATAACTTTGTAAAGCCAGAGGCGCGTACTAAATTTGAACGTTAGGCCTTCTAAGGCTGAAATTTAAACATATTGTGCTTGGGTACCCATAATGACCAAATGCAAATTCCCCCACGTACACAACAACGTACTGCGCGCAGTGCTTCTTGTACGTCAGTGGGTATAATGCTACAAGGGCTGGTTTTGGCTAGAGTGACGAGATCTCTCAAAAGATTTGAACACTAATACACGACAATACTTGCATATATCACACAAAGGCTGCAAGAATTGACTTACCTCGTAAATTTGCATTAATATGTAGCTTCGTCCGTTGTTACTCGTGAACTTATAAGCGGAGGATCTGTGACTGAAAAGGTCTGCCCTCAATAGCCTAACTTAAATCATAATTCAAATTTGGGCAAACGAGGTCGTTTTACATCGTAGTGGCTATGGCTAGGGTTGTCATATTGTCGTCTATAGTTTGTAGTAAGTGCAATAACTCTTCGGTTTTACATATAACAACAGTTTTATATCTGAATTGTTTTAGAAGTAACAGAATATGGTAACTTTTATTTATAATCGATATTACAAAACATGCATTAAATTACCTTATAGTATTTAACGTAAAGTTTTTTATAGTAAGACCTGAAAAACTTGTGTATACCACGAATCTACTAAAATTAGTTATTTGGAGAATTTCAAAACCAAGCTTGGGAAGCCATTTGCACCGTTACGACTCAACCCTATTATGACACAATCGTTATACTTTGTAATCGTCAGATTTGTTTCAGCGCCAAAGAAATTGATGTTAAAATTCGCTTCAGCTTCAGACCAGGGGTCATCAAAAATCGTTTAGAGATTATCAAAGAATCGTCAACGTAACTTTCGACGAGAGATGTACGAATACAGTTGTAGAATATTACGATAGATATACATTCAATGATTATGTTTGAACTTGAAACTTGTACTGCATGTAAAGTACATATACATATATACAACGAGTCGGAAAACAGTACGGCGGTGGAACTAGGGAACGCCAAGACGTAGCAAATTTGATGATCGTAATGCGATAGACCTCAGGCGTAAGCAATTTATTAAAGCTTTATTTCTTTGCGAGATGCAGCTACCACAGCTCGAGGCTATGTCATCCTCTGTTTTAGTCTTTTGTTTATTTCTTCTGGTTTAATCCATTTTGCTTATCCTGCTGAGAATAAGTAGAGTTGAACAGGTATTACCAAAGCAATTGCTCGGGGAAGGGTCGGTGTTTTTTAATCGTGATTTGCCATTTTGAGAAAGGGTAATTATCATTCTATTCGACGAAATGTACCAAAAAATATTCGTTTTCAATGCAAACTGATATGCATTGACAGGAAACAAAGTACTGACAGTTTGTGCCTAAATTATGACAAGTCATAGATTTGCTAGGTTTTAAGTTACTTTCAGACTGAATTTAACTAACCAACACGGCATTATTATCAATTAATCGAATTGAATATCAGTCCACTAATGTAGCATATATACGCGAAAGATACCACTATCAAAGTTAGATAATAATGTACTTGGTATTCGAAAGAAAAAAAACCATAAGAAATTATGATCCAATGACTTTTAAAAACCGAAACCAAATTGCTTATTAGAATTGGAAGTTTATTGGAATTTTGGTGAACACAATTTCCCTCGAAACATTTTACTACTAATTACATGTCGCCTGATACTTTTCCCATTATTTCATGACGAATTCGTCTCCTGACTTACGTATGTATTTGTTATCGCTGTTACACATGTTCCATTAATTGACTTTTAGATTGGTTTTCTTTTAATCATCGCTCATCAAAATTCTAATTATTCTCGATCGACTATTGTTATGTTACATAACACATTGTATATACCATATACATGTATGTCTTAATTAATAAAGAAGAAGAAACTTTAGTCATCTGTTCTCGAAAATTGGGTAGGTGAGAGGTAAGTCAAACTAGCTTTACTAATATGAGACCGAATGCTGTACTCACCTCGGAAACAAAAATGTATCACAGACCATCAGGTCCTTGTCCAAAGACACCCGATTTCAGCGGGTTACTCAAAGATCTGGTGTAAACATATTGCAGTTATTGAACCGTATTTTTAATTTAACGCAAAAAAAATATCGCCCAAAAATATAAGACACTAAAACTTTACTAAAATAACTTTATTGGGCAAGAATAACACGGGAATAGAAGTTACTATGACTTGAGCTATAAATCCTTTTGTAAATAATAACACTAAATTGAAATTACGAAAAATATTAAAGTATATATACGCGTGGATGCTGCATGTAATGTATCGTGTCAATATATACTTCGGACCGATATATCTATGGTACTCGTATATTGTTTGTGCAGACACGTCCAATATTTGCGTACCGAATTTTTTTTCTCGCGTCTTATTCTCGTGTAAAATTACATCACGCGATTGTTAATGTACACACAGTACACAAATCTTCGTAATAATGATATGTTTTATGTAATTATCCTTCCGTAATAACGTTTTACGTGGTATCAGTTGCACTTAGCGGTAGTACCTGTACGATTAAATAATTTCAAGTAATTGTTGACTACTACGGAAGATAAATACAAGAAGCATTCCACTGTGTTCTAAATGGTCAATGCAACTCAATTTTAACACCATTCAAAACCTATCGAGAGGTGTGTATAAAACGCCTCATTAAGGCAGGCAAAACACTAATATGCTTGATTTCTTAAAACCACCATTTCCATGCTGATTTACAAGAAAGATGGTTTTTGCTTCCATTATTTCCTATTAGGTAGCCTATTATCATCATTTATGTCACCTTTTCAGCAATCCAATCATCTTTAAGCCAAAATTTAAGCATCATATAAAAAAGTAATGATACGAGACCTAGCCCAGAAGGGACGTTGAATAATTTATATTGCAGCTTGAAAATTGTCAATTTAAAGGTCAAAATCACACGAAAATCTAAAACAGGGATAGGCACTAAATCATGACTATTTACTTTTTTGATCACATCTATCGACGGCATATTCCCTTGTTCCTGAATCACGATCATTAAGCGGAAGGTCTGGTATCTTTATAGAGAAATTACTGGTCATAAATTATTCATGAATCCGAATAAAAGTTGTACCTAAAACATTGACACGTTCGGTAGCCAAAGGAAAATTCACGAGATTACTTCCCGCCGACCATTTATCTCAAGCCGAATACATTTCAATATTTGTTCAAATCCTTTCAAAACGAGGTTACAGTTGAGACAGCTGCGAAATAGGGCGTGGTATTTCCATCATGCATCATGTTCGGTAATCCCCGAAATCTGGTTCTTGAAGGCAATCAACATATTGATCACTCCTTTGATGTTCACATATCTATAGACGAACCACTTTCCATGAAGCAGGGCGGCTGCCTAGTTTTTTGATCTTGGTATAACTCGCTGCGCAGATTGCGTTACGAAAGCACAGGTCAATAACTACATATTGGGCCCAACAGATATAGGTAATTGTTGTGTTTCAAGCTGACAGCTGCTAAAGATAGGCGGGTCCCAAACGCACCACTACATCTTTTTCTAGTGTACTGTTAGCAATATCACTTACAGGAAGAACTGCTTCACTGTTAAATTTCCATTTTGTCAGTTTTGACAGAAGTGATTACAAAGAAATACACATGAATAACGCTACAATCCTTTAAATTTAATTAATAAAATGAAAAACAAGGGTAAGTTTAATTTTCACGAGATAGACTGTGATTTTTCTCATCGTAATATCAACCTTCATCATCATCATTGACCTTTTTATTTCTGAACTTGTGGACAGAACTCCTCTCAGCATGAGACAAGTTGAGGATACAGTTTGCCATGTAGGTTTGCTAAATTATGCCTTACAGAATATTGTGTAGAACTTTAAGGCTGCAGTTTTCCTAACAATGACTTCCTTCAAAGTTATAACAATACATATTTAATCTTAGAAGGAACGTATTTGTAAAGAGATGTGCGCAAAAATGTAAACCCAGGACCCCGGAGTGTGAGGCTGAATTTTAAACCATTAAGCGAACACTGCTGTTTTACAGGCCATGACTGTCGTTATAATTCAATTCAATGTTTACATTATTTTTTCGTTCCATTATTATTTTATATTAGAATTTATTTTAAATAAGTTGTTTTAACATTGTTTTTCTTTTTATATTTTTCATACCGTCCACGCTACTTGTTTTTTATCTATCTCCTATCCAAAGGTTGTCTGTAAAAGATCGCTCCATTTTGATACGACCGCCTTTTGAACTGTATGTTGATATTAGTTATTCTACGTGGTGACATTTGTTCGAAGAGTATCGTAATAAAATTGTCTTTCATGTAACATAATGGTTCTATTAAAGTATTACTTTAAATACACATAGCTATTTTGTAAGAATCATCTAAAGCGGATAGATACGTTTATTTCGTCATAGAATCAGACAGCTTGGGAGTAAACAATTAACAAAATATAAATCAACGATAACAAAGACATGATATACAAATTACTCAATTAAATCAACTGAACGTTCTCATTAATTGAGATTACAATTAATTTTTTTTACTGAATGCGTCGTAATACGTCGTCGTAGGCGGTTACCGACCTATCTTGTCATACGCGCTGAGATATGATTTTTTTATGTATATACAAGATTTTCCACATCACAAAGGTCAATGACAGTGTATGTCATCTTGATAGCGATTATTATTACAATGTCAACAGTATGTGGCGTGTTATTAACTGTGAGAAACAAATATATAAATACACGTTCATTATTTAGTGGCGTTTCGCTAGTCAGTGATCATGATGTACTCCTACGCCTGCTCATTGCTACTC
Source organism: Apyrrothrix hygieia (assembly GCA_018245845.1). Classification (NCBI taxonomy): domain Eukaryota; kingdom Metazoa; phylum Arthropoda; class Insecta; order Lepidoptera; family Hesperiidae; genus Apyrrothrix; species Apyrrothrix hygieia. The sequence continues at coordinate 2,887 of DWEG01000056.1, read as the reverse complement.
CTACCGTGAAGCAATTGTAATTAAACCAATTTGGATTTCAGTGTGAACGATTTGGCTAGCGGTGTACATACATTGAAGCATTTACATAGGATTTCAGTGTGAACAATTTGGCTACCAGTGTACATACATAGAAGCATTTACGGAATGCATAAGCAGAAACCACCATTCCAATCCACAGAAAAGCAACGCGTTTGCAAGCAACACCTGACATAACTAATGACCCTATTCCTACAGTCCTGTTTGAGATGAATTACCGAATTGAATGCAGACAGCGGCCACTCTTGACCGCTACTTGGTCGTTTCCTACACTTATCACAAGTAACACATATCAAAAAAATAATCAAAAATCAAATAACAGCCCAAAGTCCAGTAATAAATGATGGCAATGAATCACAGTGGGAAAATAATTAGCGTTATTACATATGTGTTGGTCAAATTTACTAGATTTATTGGGATATTTTTATATTTTACGACGATTTAATAATAACATCCGGGTTTTAATTGGATGAATCATTTTATCATGTCGAAAATACTAATTATTTCCCGCGACAGGCGCCAAACTAAATAATTCCCATACAATTTCCTTCCTCGCTTCGTTCTTTTAGGGGTTAATTTAAAAATTTATCTTAAGCTGCCTGCTCCTTCCTAGAGTACCAAGCAATTTTTTTTCGTCCCAAATTCTTATAAAACCAGTTTCTTCGTGAAAACGTAAAAGAAATACAGACACAGTTAATGTCGTTTTTATAGGATTAAAATAGATAAACTTCTCGCTTCGGTCAAGAGCAAGATTTATGTTACAGAAAAAAGAAACTGTGGTCTGTATCGTATTGACGTAGGTAGTTCATTATATACATACATCTCATGTACAAAGAAGAAATATTGCTGTAAAAATTAAAATTATTTTAAGTTTCTTAATTCATGTCAAAATATGAAGCATTTAAAGAGAAACTTCATATATCTCGGTATGAATTATCTCGTTTTGGTACAGCCAGATGGCAAAAATACAAGGCGCTTCGTGGCGTCCGTATACATGTTACCAAATAAGTTGACCGTAATAATCTAACATTTACTAATCTTTTAGGGAAGTACGGGTGTATTTAAAGATAAAATTTAAAAAAGCTGTCCAGTACCCGACGGCCAGTTTCAGTAAACTTTTGGAACACTTAAAACACATGTTTGAACCATTGGGATCTGGACATATCGTTTGCGTTTAACAGAGGCGATTTTATTATTACTCTACAAATGCACAAACCTCAATCCCCTACATCCATGTAAGTGTTCGTAGATAGTCCGTCACCCTAAAATAAACCTAAAACTGTTTTTGAATTGTTTGCGGAGGACGGACGGCCGGATCCCTTCGTCAGCTTTAATTGTTTTAAATGGCTGGGTCCGAGATAACCTTCAATATGATTTGCTGCGACGGTTAAGGAAAACATCGAGAAGAGTTCTCCAAAATATTCCATATGGCGCGTGAATATTGGCAACAATTTGTGGCCGAATATGACTTTAACCCGTCTTCTACTTTCTGACAGAAGATCTCATTTCTGAATGGAATAAACAGGATTCTCTCATAAAAGACCAGAGATCAATTCAATTTATCGACAATGCTACTTAACCTGTTTCGTAAGTAAATATCATTGAACAAGCATAAGAGGTTCACCTTCACGCTTCCGCCAAGTATATACTGAATTTATTTGGAAAGGTTAGCATTTCCGGACATATCCGATTTATAATTTCTTTGGTCACCTTTATCCAACTTAATAGTATTATAATTTCTTGGTTCCACAGTGTACGGAGGTTTTAATTTTTTATAACTAATTTTTGTACTTTAAAAAGAATATATGTGAGTAATAGTCATAGTAATCATAAATTTTCTAAATGGATGGGTGCTTTATTAACCTTAGTAGATGATCTTTGGTGCGTGAGGCCTCTACTGGCAATATTTTACGAGTTTGTGTTTCGAACGGCACGTGATGCAGTCGGTTCGAGTTTTTATACTAAGGTTATAATCCTTGAGATTCGTCGAAGGACTTTAGGGCGATTTAAAAACATCGGAAAGACAAGTCGACCACTAACCCACATCTTTATGTCATGAAAATAGAGCAAGCCTACCATATTTAAATAAAAGACCGGCACTCTGTTTTGAACCTAAATACTTAAGGCAGCCAATGTTATACTCTTTTCTCATAATAACATTTACAGCCTTTCATGAAAACATGCCAGGCCTGCGCAACGTAAGCAGAAACGAACATATAATACTCGTCAATAACACAATAGCACAAAGAGGCACACACCTTAAATATACATCTGTAATGTAGATACACAGCACAATATTTTTACGAAACCATACAACACTTTGACGTAGCAAATTGGCATTTTATTTACCTATTAACAAGCACTCGTCTACGTTTCTCAACAGAAATACGAAAGATATGAGATTTATTGAAATTACTGCGTTCTTTTGGTGAAAGTAAAATGTTTAATAACACAACGCGACATACATGCTTCAGTACTGTTAATATACATTGATAATGTGGTTTGTATACATCATGGTGTTTTTTTAAGGATTTATTTTATATTTCATTAAATTTAGACGCCACGCCTATAATCCTCGAAGAGGTAAGCTTAGAAGTTTAGTACTAAGGTGGGCCAAAGAAACTTTTTTTTCATTAGTACATACATACATATCTTCACGCCATGTCCCTGACGGGGTAGGCAGAGAGCACCGAGTGCCAAATAGCTCTATCCTTACAAACCTGTCGCGCTTCATCTATACTCATCACCCTCTTCATACATGCACGCCGGTTTCGGAGACTTTTGACTCCCCCATCAGCCAGTATCTGGCCTATTTGCTCAAGATAAGTGAGTCTTGGTCTCCCTCGGCACC
>DWEG01000055.1:0-14812 GCA_018245845.1 Apyrrothrix hygieia | reverse complement strand
ATCATAACTAACAAATTGATAAAATCAAACAAGCATATAAACAAACTAACAAACATACATACATATATAAGTATGGGAATTCAAAAGAATTAATATGTATACTTTGCACTTTAACTGATGTAAGAATGTTTAATCTAAGTCTTAATGCCTGTTTTATATATTTAAAAGATCATTTACTACTTGTATAAAATTACTAAATTTAAAACGAAAACGAAGCTTTTTAAAATGTGTTAAGCTGTTCAATACTAAAACTTATTCAACAATTCAAAAATTTTAGGTAGTACACGATATAACCATTTAATATTATTATAGAAAGCGACTTACTCGTAACGTACTGATGTAACAACGTGTAATGACGATAAAATAATAATTATCCCTCCTGTTAATGCTATTGGTAACTATATAGTTGTTGGTACTACTCTACACCAGGGTGCGTCGCGGTCAACAGTTCACCGGTACCTAATCAGAAGCTAATATAAAAAACGGCCGCAGTAGTTAAAAATGTGTAGGAAGTATTCCGTCTACTTCACATTACCAAGTATCACTATTTGTTAGAACGATAAATACTTCAACTGTTGTTTTACAAATGTGCAAATATGTTAATAAATATATCACAGACAATCTCGATTGATAATTGATTACTTGTACGCACCGTAACACTTCTACCAAACGACATCATCTTTGATTTTTCGTCTTCCAGGTTTCTCGCCATTGTCCCCAAATTCTACGCACTTCATCACTCCTTTCGTTATGTAATATCAAATGGTCTCTAACAATCGAATGAGTTATTGTTATATTGTCACGTCAAATTCCATATCGAATAGGCAGAGCGCTGTGCTTCTACATCCATCGCTCTTTTTTGTAAACGCACAAAGTTTTTGGAAGGTTAAATAAAACACAGTTCTATTTAGAGACAATTTTTAAGAACTAAAGTTAACACATCTCACTATATAATCAAGGGGCACTCAGGATAAGCCTATAAGTAGATAAATACATACAATACAATTTAAAAATAATTTATATTAATGAGATTAATTACATATATAACACTGAATTAAGCCTGTAATACTTTATTTTCCTTTCTTTGAACTGGTTTATTTTCATCGCGCCGTGTATATATATGCAATATGGCCCTACAGTCAGGATACAACTCATATTTAGTTCTTGATATATCATATTTCATTCTCTCAGCCACGGCTTCTTGCCTAAGCATCATCTGTAAAGCATCTTCCTCTGTTAAATTGTATAGATCTTCAGCTTTTATTTTCAGATCACATCTGTCTGCACCATCGACCTGAAAAGTATATGACTAATCATATGACTCTGCCAATTTGTTATTTAAAATTGTCCTACTTCTTGCAACTCCCTATAGATATGAGTTCAAAGAGTATTAACATTTTCATGAAATAAAAAGTAAGTAAGTAAAGCCCGCCGAAAATACGCTGGCCTGAAAGAGCCGTCAGTGTCAGTCCATGAGATAAAAGTAAATTAGAAGGAATGTAGTACCACACTATATTTCCTATAATAATATTTATCTATCCATATGACATGTCCCATGATTATTTTTTATGGAATGAAGATTTTTTTTCAACAATTCTGATGATCTTTGTGGTTTTAGTAATTTCACCTCTAGTGCTCTGACAATTTTAGTTGGGTTGAACCTGGGCATAGTAAAACCCTCTTCTTTAAAACACATAAAACAATTGTATTTTAATGAAAAAATAAAAATAATCCCATAAAACAAGTGATGTTTTACTGTTTACCCAATTACCAAACCAAAAGAAAATACAACCAGAAACACATAACAATGTCACATGCAAAAGTTTTAATTTATTTATTTTCAGAATTCATGTACTAACATAGTGTCTAATTCAGTTAAACTAAATAAGTTTGCAACATCCTAAATATATATTGAGTCGTGTTTATTTACATATTCATGTTCATATTTCATTATTGTCTCTTGTACTAACCTTGCACTGGAACGACAATTCAAAGTTCCTGTCAACTACTGGCCATTTTTGTTCCAGAACATTCTTATTCCATTGTATGTATGGTGAACAAATGCTTATTCTTCCCGGTGCAGAAAGAAAACCAGCCCAGAGTTCGGAACAAAAATGTGGTGTTATAGGAGAAATCATGATTATTAATTGTGCTAGTGCAATTTCAAACTGGCCACTTGTAGCTACAATCTGTGCTGGTACATTTTTCTGCAAAACACATCAAATAATTAAAAAATCAGTTGTCTATTTCTATATGATAATTGTATTTAGTATTGAAAACATACCCTCAAAACATTTGATAGACTTTGAAGTCTCGATATTCCAACACTCAGTTTTTGGGTGTATTTAAAATGATATGTTGCTGTCGCTATGAAATAGTTCCTAGAATTCCAAATTTTGCCTTCAAATTCTTGAAATTGTTCATCTGATAATGTTTGATCTTTATCTCCACTGAAATTATTTCGATGTTTTAAAAAGTCTCTGATAGTGGTCCATAGCCGCAGCTGCCAATTTAAGACTCCAGGCAATGCTGTTGAACGGATTTAATTAGTACTTCATTTTTCTGTGCATGGAAAACAAAAAGAAGTCACAGGAACTTACTTGTATCTGACCAATGTCGGCTTGTCGCTGGTGGTACATCGGCAAGCATTAAAAGTCGGGTTGTATCACATCCATAAGTCGATAAGAGTCTTTGGGGATTTTCTCCATTATATTTGGATTTACTCATCTTTTCCCACTGAACTGAAACAGCTTCTCCAGTGGTTTTCTCTTTGTATTTCTTGCTCACTTTTTCCACATCTTCAGGTGGAATATACTTCCCTGATGATTTGATTTTGTAAGATTGTCCCATCACCATCCCTTGGACTAGAAGCTTTTTAAATGGTTCTTTAGATGGAGTCCAGCCAAGTGAATGTAAAAAGTAGCTCATAAATCGGGCATAATACAAGTGTAGCACTGCATGTTCCTTGCCTCCAATATAACAGGTTACTGGTACTTTTCCCAGAAGACATTCATTGTCAAATGGTACTTTTAAATTATTTGGGTCTAAGTATCGATAATAATACCATGAGGAATCAACAAATGTGTCCATGGTATCTGTCTCCCTTTTTGCAGGAGTCGAGCAATTCGGGCATTTACAGTTCACCCAATCTTCTAACTTTGACAAAGAGTTACTACCAGTTTCTGATTTATTTATTTCTGGTAATTGGATAGGAAGATTCTCATATGGCACTGGTGTAGGGCCACATTGGGGGCAGTGTATAATTGGTATTGGAGTGCCCCAATAACGCTGTCTGGATATCAGCCAATCTTTGAGTTTTGAACTTACATAGTATCCCCCAAATTCTTTGCTTAAAGCTATACTGACAGCCTTCTCATTTTCAGCTTCAATGTTAACATTAATTTTCTTCTTGCAAAGTGGTATATTCAAGGACATTGATAAATATGTATCATTTTCATCAAGAGATGTACAAACTATGTAAACATCTCTACCTTCAGGGTATTCAACAGCATTAGTAACAATTACTGGCATATCTGATCCAGTTATTGGATTATAACATATTAGATTATTCTTATCTTTACTTTCAAGATCTTGTAACAGAACATGACTAGAACTCATTGTTAGATATTCACCGTAGACAAATTTATATGGATCAGATGTCCAAACATCAAAGGTTTTATTATTGTCATTGCCAAATTTTAATATAAATTTTAATACAACACCATTGCATGCACCAATCCAATGTTTTTGCAAATTGATTATATCATTCCAGTTTTCTAAATTTTGGCTGTCCAGTCCATCATACAAACTTTTAGCATACTTTGTGGTTTTGATGAACCATTGTGTCAGGATTTTTTTTTCGACTTTTGCTCCTGATCTCCAAGAGCATCCATTGTCATCCACTTGTTCATCCGCCAATACTGTATTGTCCACTGGATCCCAGTTAACATTTGCCTATACACAGAAACAGTACATATATTGTTATGTTGAAAATGAACTATTGCATAATTGTGTGAATCATGTTGATTATATATTTTAGAACAGAAAATTATCTTCACCAGCAAAAATATTTTATAATGATCAGTAAAGAACAAAACAGATTACATTTTTGTAATTTTACTGCAAGTAATAAATAAGAGAATGATAGACATTTACTTTAACCTAATGTTTAAAAAATGTACACTTTAATAACTAAGTAATAAAATAGTACTAAGTGTATGAGTACAATAAAACAGTTGATGTCAATTAGTAGATTTACTTCTTGTTAGTCAAATATATTTATTATTGACCTGATTTCAGTTTTAGTTAAGATATTACTTACTTTACTCTGATACACCATGCCATTTTCATACAACTTAAGAAATATATATTGTGTCCACTTGTAGTAGCGAGGGTCACATGTATTGACCTCCTTATCCCAGTCAAAATTGTACCCCAGTTGCTGCAATTGTGCCTTCATAGTTCCTATGTTTGATTCGGTCCAGACATGAGGTGGAATGTTCCTTTCGATAGCAGCATTTTCCGCTGGCAGGCCAAATGCATCCCAACCAATTGGATGTATGACATTTTTATCACTAAGTTTCTGGATCCTCGCTATGGTATCTGATATTGAGTAGACCCTGACATGGCCCATGTGCAAATTGCCCGATGGATAAGGGAACATTGGCAGGACATAATAATTTTCTTTGCCTTGATGATTCAACGATTTACACAATACTTCATTGGACCAGTGCTTCTCTATTTGTAATTTAATTTCAGTGGTAACGTTTTCATTCTATAATCAAAAGAACAAAAATAAAATGTTGTGTGTCAGTATTAAGTTGTGTCAGTAATAAGTTCTGTTTATTTTCATTCTTCTTACCCAATAACCTAAGCACGTTTTGTGTCTTCGGAATAAATGTACCACGCTAGTTCGAAGTCTTAAAGGATGTTTAGATTTTTTCAAGCATATCCCGTAAATATGAGCTGACATTTTCAACACATTTAATGGTAATACTATTGATTGTGGTTAATTTTTAACGGCTTGAAAACCATGTTCTTTTAATAAATGTAACATGAACATTATTATTGTACAAATGTTTCTAAATATATTTCGGTAGAACTAAGAACTGCTGTGTGCATTGGTGATTTAATGAAGCTTAACTGTACAAACGATGTGCTGCTGTGTGCATTGGTGATTTAATGAAGCTTAACTGTACAAACGATGTGCGGTATATATTTTCTAGGTTAGTTTAGCATTAATTACGAAGACTAGTTGTAAAACTAAGCAGAGCTGCAGAGCTGCATTTTTTTCGATCAATTAAAATTTATGATGTAATTGTTTGAAAGAGCTGATTATAAGACAATGTGTTAGAACTAGAAGTATTAGAACCGTATTATGCGGCTAAAATCACTTCAATAACAAATATACATAAATGTCAAAACGACATGTCAGTGTCGATCATAATGTCACACAGTATATTACAGATGACAAAATTAGTCACATTGATCAACGATATAATTAAAAATAACATATTAATGTGGTAATGTAGTAGTATATGTAGTCTTCACGTATTGTAATTGTTACGTAATACAATTGTGTATATAACTTTATTTATCAAATTTATAGGTAATAATACCACGGCCGTACCATTTTTTTTTTACAAAATAACAGAATGTTCATAAATAACAATTAATTATAATTTAATAGGGCTTAGAAATTTAAAGTAATATACTAACCGCAGAAGTCATTAATCTGTGTACTGAGTGTCGTCTACCATAGACAACAACAGCTTCGTACCTTCGTCCTTCTGTCTACTGTCTGCAATATAGCTATAGTACATTTAGTACAGTCTAGTTCATCAAGTTACGACGTGAGGCAGACGTGCCATACTTGGTACAGTTCCGTAATATCAAATTTGAAGTCGTTGAAATGGCTAAGCCTAAAACAGAGGACGCTTCTGAAGAGGCTAAGAAAATAGTAGATGATGCAAAGAATTTTATTGAAAAAGCTATAGCAGACATTGGTAAAACATCCGCAACCAAACAGCTAATTTTAGGAACTGCGTCAGGGTGGTATGTGGTTACTCATCATGCTCTTTGTTTATTTATTGCATGTATATAAACTAAGAATATAAGTTTCAACTAGTGTTTTTTTAATATATTTTAGGATAACAGGATTCATAACCATGAAAATCGGAAAAATCGCTGCAGTAGGCATCGGCGGTGGTGTAATATTATTGCATATTGCGAGTCAAAAAGGCTACGTTGATATCAATTGGGACAAAATCAATAAGAGAGTTGACAAAATCACCGACAAAATCGAAAAAGAAGCCACAGGGAAATCACCAGATTTTCTCGAAAAAGTTAGTAAAGTTTGTTTTTAAACTTTCAAATTACACTTAGGATAAAGGTGAAACTGTGAAGGTCTCTTTAAGTTCTATGTTGGCGCCACTCACTGAATCATTAACAATACACATTATTATAATCCTTTGTTAATGCTATTACAATGTGTATGCATTTATCACTTTAAGTTCTTAAAATTGCGACGTTTTCAATTTAAATTCAGGGGTTCGTTTTATAATTATATCAAAACATTAAATAACCAAAATTTATTTTGGTACTAAAACGAAAATTATATTTCCATACCTAATATGACTTCATTGGCTATCATTATTGTTATCGCTATTTACAATGTCGAATAAAAAAAATACACCATAAGTTTGAGCAAGAACAAAGTTAAGCCTTTAAAATGTAGTCCTCAGTTTGTTAGAAGTGTAGTTGACTTGCACAACAATTTTAGATATTACAAAGTCTTGTGATAAGTATTCAATAATCACAATTCAGTAAAATCCACCATACTATAAACATTCAATGTTATTTATTTCTAAAAAAATATTTTCTATAATTTTGTATATTTCATTTATAACTATATAACTCATTTATAACTGCTAAATAAATGTGTAACTTCAGTTGAAATGTGGGTACACCCTTATGTGTACAGTACATATCCAATATTAATACTAAGAAATACATTTCTCACTTTAAAAAAATATTCTTTTTTAAAATAATTTTTGCTTGACCAGTATACATCACACTGAAAGGAACTACAAGACATTTCCTTTAGGGTTTTTATTTTAAATGACATTTTTGTTGCAGGTATTGTTATTTGTCAAAGATAATACTTATTATTCAGCAGGGTTCACAGGAGGATTCTTTTTTGGGATTGCATCTTCATAAAATAAAAATTGTTTTTACTGTTTACTAAAGTGAGTTCATTAAAAGAATAAATTAAATGTAAACAAGGTGTTTTCATATTCAGGGTTTTATTGCACAATTTTACTGTCATTTATAAAAAACATTGAAAAAAAAAACTGAGTTTTTAAAAAGTATTATAACTTGAATATTATAATGTATAAATACTTTTATTGTAAAGGTGAAGATTTTTCACTGTAAGAGACAATAGTATATTTTTTCACACAAGTCATTAATTAAGTACAATGGTATTGTTGAAGCGTTGTTTGCTGATCTCATGGTGCGAGGCCATTGTGGCAGGATCATGTTTTTATAGTGGTCATTGGTAGTTAGGTTTCTAAAATGTTATCAAATTTATACATACATGCACCTTTTTAGTGTTTTAGTAGAATTTTGACTGTTATACTGTGTTTACGAAAGATTCAAAAAGATGTAAGTGGGTGGTCAATTGTGCCGGCGAGTGTACATTGATTTAAAAATTTAATTAGGTCCCTTGCAGTGTATTATATGACTGGTCAAGCATATATTTTTTATATATTTAAAATTTTTACATTTTTAATCTAATTTGGTCAGATTTAAAAAATCAAGGAGAGAAATAGATTGGAGTGATATATTTTAAAAGACCATTTTATAAAGTTCTGCTGACCTTAGCATAATAATATGACAAAAACATTGTGAATGCAATATCACACTACTTCGTCATTAGTAATTTATCTCGTTTTTTCAGATGGGCCGATTTGTCGATCGCAAACTGGACAAGGCTGAAGATTTGTTAAAGAAAAAAGAATGCAAAGCCAAACATTGGTATCACAACTTTGTTGGTGACGATCAGTATCGCGCAACTGAATCCCACGTGTTTTTTGCATCATTCATGGCCGGAATGGCTATTGGTCTCATTTGTGGAAAATAAATGCAGTCTATGTTCGTATTTATTGCCCTAGAATCTTACTGCGTTATTATATAATATTTAGATTTAGTCATTGATTATTATTGTTCTTTAGTAACATTCTCAGTATTTTATTGTGTAGTACGCAGCAAATTATAAAATGTGCAGCTAAATCTGCTTTATGTATCATATAACAAGCAAATAAAAACTTATTAAATATACACTACTATGTTACAAACATATAACGAACATAGTTCAATGATTTTTAAACATGTTCAAAATAATAGGTGAACATAGGCTACTAAAATTTTGCACCAATTCATGAGGAAAATAATATGTACACAAAAATAACTGTGTTTTATCTGTGTTATAACCTATTCCGAGACATGGGTATTAATTCCTAAACAGTGGCAGCAGACTTTGTTTTCATGTAATTTAATGCAAAATTATAATCCCTAGAATATGTTAATGTTGTTTCTTTTTAATGTATGTTATAAGTAATTAAAAAGCTATAATTATATTTGGAGTTTTTCCACCCCACTCATATAACCTTTCTTTCATTAGAATGAATAACTGATTGACATATCAAAGAAAGGAAAAAATAAATATATTAGATATCAATTATTTATTTAATAGTGTCTAGTTTCAGATACATTGCAATTAAGAATTAATATCTGAATATCTGAAATTAATAAATAGCTTTGAATTTGCTTTAATAAGTATCAGTGTTTAAAAAAAACGGAACATCACACATTTTTTACATGTTACATTTATCAGTATTAATGAAATCAAAATTTTGATTTATAATATCTGAATAGTTGTTCTGGTGTTAATTGCTCTAAAAATTCTGTATACTGCTTTATGTAATCATTCTTAATAGTTAATACAGCTCTCTGATATCGTTGCTTTTGTGACTTTGATAACTGAGCCCAATTAACATTTCGTGTTGCTTCCTCATTATTCTTGATAATTTCAAATAGTTCCTTTGATGACCTGAAAAAGAAATTCGAATGAAGCCAGTTTAATTATTGTATAGTTTTCTATAATTACCAATATAATTAAAGTTTTTACGTTATTGGTGGCATAGGTTCTGGAACAAATCTTGATACAGCTGGCTCATTACTATTGTGGATACTTGTCGAGTGCACAGTTTCATTATGAATTGTAAACCTGTAATGCAAGAATTAAATAAGTATTATTCAGATTCAGGGAAAACTAACTGTTGGATAATGATTTGCTGTGTATATTTTACACTTGACAAACTTATTCAAATATTGGGTAGTTATGGTTGGTTAATATTGGTTAATTATGGTTGGTTAATTGTGGTTGGTTAATATTGGTTAATTATGGTTGGTTAATTATGGTTGGTTAATATTGGTTAATTATGGTTGGTTAATATTGGTTAATTATGGTTGTTTAATTAAGTTTATTACGGATCATGATGACTTTCTGTTTCATTAGGTTCAATGTTGCTCAACAATTTTGATGCATTGTTTTGTTCATATACTTGTTGGTCTTCCGCTGATGGCAGACATGAATTACTATGATTTGCTACAGTCTGTGGTGTAGTAGTTGACTCGGTGTGGCTTTTGCCTCTGAAAATAAAATAATAGCTATTAAATACACATCCTATCCCCATTATGTTAGATGAACATAGGAGCTAATTTTAAGATGATAGAATATGTAACAATGACATATCTCAAAAATGAGACGCATGTATGAAGAGAATGATGAATGTAGAAGAATCACATCAGACCTATCATTAGAATAAAGATATTATCACTTTGCTCTCTATCTTTTAAGTGTGGGACCTCTTATGGGTCCTGGTGTGGTGATGGAATAATGTAAGAATATGTTATTATTTGTGACTACGGTATAAATTGCCTAATTGGACGAGTGGTTGCAAGAATGACTGCCGATTAGGTGGTCCTGGGTTCAATTCCCTGGTGAGCTGTTATTAGATTTTTCGAACTTAAATTTTGCAGTAGAAATGTCTAGTAGGGTTCGGCGTCTGGATTTGTGCCCTGTATGGCAATAGCCTCACCACCCATTCCATGGTGGGACGTACACATACTTAGTGAAACATGGGAGTATACTACACTCCTCTGCCTACCTCTTCGGGGATTACAGAAGGATACATAAAATACGAAAAATGAACATAACTATGACTACAATATTACCTTTTATTTTTATGCTTTTTTTTCATATATGGCTCAGCATTTTGTAAATAGGTTGCAATTTTTTGTATCAATTTGTTTTCATATTCCTTGAACACGTTACAAAAATATTGTTTATCAGCTTTGCTCAATGAAACCCAGGATTTCGTAGCTTCCATCACCACATACCGCTATGTAATAAATAGAGAAATGGAATTAGGTTAACATTCAAGGTTATCATTTTGGACGGGGTGAATCATAGCATCAACACACTACAGGTTTTGGATCACAGCATTAATTGGTAATTTTACATGGCAATGATCATCTGGAGTAATATTAAAAAATAGTTCAGGTAGAAATCTTAGAGTGCTATACAATAATTAAAGGATTTTTTTTTAAGCTTAGGATCATCAGTGGCCTAACCTGGTAGAGAAGTGAGTAAAAATAGATAAATCATGTAGGTAGGAGAAGTAAGCTAATTGAGTAAGTGTAAGGTACTAAGGCTAGATTTGGGAGTGCCTTACACTCCTCTGCCTACCTCTTTGGAGATTACAGGTGCAATGTTGTTATGTAAGGTACTAATGTAATGTAATTTATACATAGTAATGAAGTTTAGCTTAAGGCAAAAAGAACTGAATAGATTGTAAGCTTTTTAATGAAAACAATGTTCAATGTTCTGAATGAAGTAGGCAAGAAGTGTGTAGGTATGTTGGAAGGTGGAGTCAAGCAGGCAATTTCTGTTTCATATGTGAAACTGTCAGAAACGTTAATTTAGTTAATGTCGAGCATGTTGCCTTGCACACCGAGACCCAGGTGCCACAATGGTGAGTTCTATCTTTTGCTCTAGCAATTAGTCAACAATTGGTGTTTTTTTGAAATGTGTTAAAGATTACTTACTTTATTTTTATTTGAATTTGCTTTTTTGCAATATAATTTAACGTAAAGTGCCAAAGGTGATTTAGGCAATTTGTTGGAAGTTTCTTTCATTGTATTCACACGTGAGAAAGTAATCGCCGTCCAGAATTTAGTTGATTCAGATTAATTATTATTATCAGATTAACTAGTAATGTATTCTGTTCACGAAAGATTAAAATAGTCCATAGCATACATAAATAAATAGTATTTATATCTGCCTGCCCTAGTCACATTGTCTAACTCCAGTAAATCTGTAAACTACAACAAATGTCATAATTGAATACTCTTGGCAATATTGTCATCAATTTTGTTACTGATATTATTGACAGTAGTAAAGAGTATAAAATCATCCCTTATCAATTGCATTTCGAATCTTAAGCGTTCCAACTTTACTCAATTAATAATTTCTGAGGGACCTCGTTATAAAAACAATGATATTGTTGAACATGGTTACATTATGTTATGTACAGATAAATTTGAAACGACTTTTAAAAACTCCACTTACTCCACGCCGTCTATTTTCGACGAAAAATTAATACTATAGTAATTGTTTATATTAACTCATATTTAACAAAAAGTTAAACTATTAAACATTTAAATAGTTGCGAATATTTATTTTGTCAGACTTTACTTTGGCAAACTTGTTTAGCTTAATGATTGTCGATTGTTTGGGAATTATGCTATTCAGCTATTTCGGCTATTTCAATTCATTAAATTTTACTTAGTGCTTACCTTGCCTCCTTTACCCTGTGATATACCGATATATACACAATACAGCTAGTTTACCAGTTCAACATAACTCAGTGACCTGTGGAACGAACTATACTCAATTTCTTTGATGAATAGGATCCGCAAGTATTCTTAAGTAGATATAAAGTTGGAATTTACCTCAAAGAATTAATCTCAATTATAAGAGAGTCAGTGGTTATTTATTATAAGTATATAAAAATGTGGTAGTAAACACATAATCCGAGGCAGGAAATTATTAAAAGTTAACGTCAAATAAATGTCACTTCACTTGAGTCAGCACGTCTGGCGTCAAGCAAAAGTATGTATGATAAAAACTCTGTAAGCAAAACTAAAAAGTAATTAGTGAAACTAGGTCTAATTCAAAATACATATTTTATGAACGAAAGTGTTTTCATTTTGCTCCTTATCTTTTTGAATATCGTGAATATTGCAAAACCAGGGCCTTATTAATTTCAAAGAATATTTTATGAGATACTGAAATCAGGATGGCCAGTAAAAAGTAAGTTTGTGACATATACATTGTTAATTTTAAAAATAATTATGCAATGTGTGTACTCCGGTTCTAATGCAATTACATCAGTGCATTTAATTAGAGCAATAATGTTATATTGAATAACCGTTCACTATTTTTCAATAAATTAATTTTGTAGCTTTTTGTCCCATGCTGTCATGATTATTGTATCATGTCTATAGGTATACTTAGGTCTTGCCTTAAAAAGGTACAGTAATATAGTTTAAATTTAAAAGTAAGGTTAATCTGATTAATTAACAAGCTTATTTCGATAGTTCATGTACTTCAATGTACATTAAAATCTTGTAAAATAAAAATATTGATCTTGAATGAAAATTGTGAAGTTTTATTGGTTCATTAGCAGGCAATATTTAATATTGTCTCAACCCCTATAGAGTACAACATTTTTGAATTTATTAACAATATCTAAGGCCTTTTGATGTTAACTTTATTTCTTTTGGATAATGGTGGTATATGTTAGATACACATGATTTCTGCATTATATTAATGAAATTTTATTCATTGAAAAAATATGTCATAGCATGTTAGCCTGCAAATATATATATGACATTATGTTACTACTACCACTGTTGCTACAAGTTTGGCATAATTAACTTGTTTCTTAATTTTCAGATATGGTCTCATTTTGGCCGATAAAGACAAGGGTTCTAAACTTAGTTTTAAAGCCTCACATAATGTATTTGGTAATGATTCAGATTCTGACAATGAGGTGAATAGGAAACCAATACTATTGCGCCCCAGTGAAAACAGTAATAGACAGGTAAATGGGATTATTTTTTATTTTAGTGAAGAGGCTCGACTTTTGTGACTTGGGGATGCAACCTGAAGGAGGTTGCATGTGAAAAACAAAGAATATTAGTATTGTGTATTCTAATAATCAGTATTATGAAGGGTTGTAAGTTCACAACATAGGACAATAAAAAAAGAACATAATCTAGACTATTTGAAATTAGTGAAATGTAATCTAGGTGTTTATTATAATATTTTCTTTTTTAATTCCAGTACAGGATCTTGCAAACTGAGCTTGTTCTACTTGGTTTCTTGTCTATTATTTCAAACTAGATAGATAGTATATAACGACTGCTATATAGTAGTGATGAGGTGCGCGTAGCTGTGCTCTGTGATCCGCAATGCACATGCCCAGTATAGGGATTATGGGCAAAAACTTCTCTGGGCAAGGCTTTGCAAGCAGTGGACTAAAACAGGGTGATGATGACCATTGATTTTTAACCTAGCCAATTATTGATTTTTCAGTCAAAAATTGCTCAAGAAAAGGCTGTTATGGAGGATCCTACTATTTATCAATATGATGAAATTTATGATACACTTGCTAATGAAAAGGATACTAAAAACGAGAAAAGTAAGGAAGCAAAGAAACCTAAATATATTGAGAATTTGATCAAAACGGCAAACAAAAGGAAAATAGAGAATGAGCGGCGAGTTGAGAGACAGGTTTGTTTGAGAGGCAGTTTTGTCAACTAGCTTAGTATTAGTATTCGATTAGTATTAGTATTTACTAAGTTTTAGTTTAGTAAGAGTATATTGTTGTAGAATTAGTCTATTTTTAAAAGTGTTTAGTATAACAAGTATTATGTAAGTTAGTCGTCTTGCATTTATACTAAATACATCAAAAAATGTTACAGATTCAAAAAGAAAGAGAAAAGGAGGGTGACGAATTCGCAGACAAAGAAATATTTGTTACTTCTGCTTACAAAAAGAAGTTAGAGGAATTGAGACAAGAAGAAGAAAGGGAAAAATATGAGGAGTACTTGGAGAGTATTGGAGATGTTACACGTCAAAAAGACTTAGGTATGTTGTTAATTTGAAATAATGTTTTTGACCCAACTGAGTAAATCTTGGTATAAAGTATGTTTATGAGGCAAGTGTAAATGATAGAGTCTAGGCCTGATGTTATGTTTATTATCCAGGCAAGGCCAGGATAATAAACATCAGGCCATGAATGCCCGAAGAGCTAGACAGAGGAGTGTAAGACACTCCCATGTTTCACCACATTTATATCCCATTATGGAATAGGGCTGCGCCTGTTGCCATATAGCGGGCACAATTCCAGACTCTAAGCTACTACTAAGATTTTCATCTAAATAGTTGCTTTACATTTATATTAATTGATAACATTATTTACGATCTGTACAACACTATCTATTAGACACATTGAAGTGTAATTCATAATAAGACATGTTTTCAAAACAAGTGTCATTCCTTGTTTAATCTCCTCTGGTAACAACTTTATAATTGAAAATTTAGCTTGACAAATATTGAAGGACTGATAAATACACATTATTATTTGCATTTAAAAGGTTTTGTTTTGTAAGTTTGAAA